>JAEIGF010000633.1:420000-546301 GCA_018903485.1 Drosophila littoralis
ACAGGAAAATAGCTTAAACACACATAGTGTTCAAAAGATCAGAAAGCCGACTAGCAATTTTACTTCAACAGGACTTGAGCTCAAAGACATTGTGTATGCAGATGTAAAATTTAAAGGCCTTGTTGATACAGGCGCCGATTTGTGTTTAATTCGCAGAAGCATATTCTTAAAACTTGGAAATTTAAGAGTAAGTGGCCTTGCAAAATGTCTAACAGGTATCGGGGAAAGTCAAGTTCTAACTTTCGGAAGCATTACCATACCCGTCACCATTGACAAGATTGAAATGCAGATAGAGTTCCACGTTATTCAAGATGAGGACATTAGGTTTGAAGCAATTTTAGGAAGAACTATTCTTAAACATATTGACATGCAGGTCACTAAAAACGGAACGCAGTTTATTCGTCGAATCGTCGACAATAACGTTAAAATTGATGGGAAGCCGCAAGATCAGAGGCTACGTTCTTCTTGCGCAGACTTGCTCTCAGAATTTGAAGGTTTTTGCATGACAGGTACAGAGAATGGAGAAATTACGGATAATTTGAATCTGTCTCATCTCAGTCAAGAGTATGAAAGCAAGGTTAGGAATATGGTACAAAGTTATCAACCGCAACCGTCAAAATGAAAATAATTTTAAAAAACGAAGTTCCAGTTTTCCAGCACCCTAGGCGGCTAGCACATAGTGAGCAGAAAATTGTCGACAATCAGGTAGAAGAATGGCTAGCCCAGAAGATTATTAAACCGAGCGTATCAGAATTTGCGTCTCCAGTGGTTTTGGTTGCAAAGAAAAATGGGCAGAAACGGTTATGTTGCGACTACAGGAAACTTAACGAAAAAATTGTTCGAGATAATTTTCCAATGGCACACATGGACACAGTATTAGAAAAGCTTCGGGGTGCAAAGGTGTTTACCACACTTGACTTGACCAATGGTTTCTTTCACGTCCCAGTAGATGAAGTCTCGCAAAAATACACTTCCTTTGTTACTCAGAACGGTCAATATGAGTTTCTGTATGTACCGTTTGGAATTTAAAACTCCCAAGCAGTATTTACACGATTCATAATGGCTGTTTTGCGCGACTTAGTTAAGAGTAATGACGCAGTTGTATACATGGATGACGTCATCATTCCAAGTAAGGGTATAAACGAGGGGGTACAGAAACTAAGTAGAGTTTTGACGGTGGCTGCAAAAAATGGATTGCGCATAAATTGGACCCAGTGCCAGTTGTTGCAGACAAAAGTAGTTTCTGGGATACATAATTGAAGACAACTCAATTAGGCCAAGTAAAGAGAAGACTGAGGCAGTAGCTAACTTTCCCATCCCAAAAGATAAAAAAGCTATTTCTTATACGATTTCTTGGAGTCACGTCATATTTCCGAAAATTTATTGAGGGCTATTCTGTTATTGCTAAACCACTATCCGACTTGTTACGCAAGGACTCCAAGTTTGAATTCAATGATCAACAACAGGTTGCATTTGAGCAGTTAAAGGTTGCTTTGACCAGCAAACCTGTTTTGCAGTTATATAGTCCGGATTTAGAGACAGAAATACATACAGATGCGTCGAAATGGGGCTATGGGGCAGTTATGTTGCAAAAGAGTTTTGAAGATGGTTTCTATCATCCAGTGCAGTACATGAGTCGTAAGACTAAGCCTTGCGAAGAAAAGTACCCAGCTTACGATCTCGAAGTTCTTGCTATTATAGAATCCTTAACTAAATGGCGTGTTTATCTGTTGGGAATAAAATTCAAAATTGTCACGGATTGTAATGCATTTACAATGACAATGGAAAAGAAAGACGTTCCATTGAGGGTAGCGCGCTGGGCAATGTACTTGCAGGACTACGATTTTATAATAGAACATCGATCAGATTCAAAGATGAGGCACGTTGATGCCTTAAGCCGTGTTTCCTGTTATATGCTTACCGACACTATCGTACACCGGTTAAGAGAAGCGCAATTAGCGTTCGAATGGGTGAAAGTTATACGGAGTCTTGTTATTTAAGGACCCAAACAAAGAGCTCATTGTAGTACCAGCGCAAATGGAAAATGAGATTATATTAATAGCGCACAAGCAAGGTAACTTTTCTGCAAAAAAGACACAGGACTTAGTTGAGCGATCGTATTTCATTCCGAAATTGAAGCACAAAGTAGCACGAATTGTTGACAGTTGTATAGAGTGCATTATTGTTAACGAGAAATTTGGCAAGCGAGAGGGGTATTTAACGCCTATAGATAAGGGCGATAGACCCTTATTGACCTCCCACATTGAACACGTTGGGCCAATGGAGATAACCAAAAAGCTGTACAATTATATATTTGTGGTGGTTGATGCATTCTCGAAATATGTTTGGTTGTACTCTACTCGAAGCACAGGTATAGATGAAGTCATTAAGAGCTGGGAAGTACAGGCTAAAAACTTTGGTAATCCTTTACGAATAGTTTCAGATAGAGGCGCTGCATTCACGTCCCATTTATTTAGTGAATATTGTGAAAAGCGTAATATTCAACATTTAATGATTGCAACTGGAGTTCCGCGTGGTAATGGGCAGGTAGAACGCATGCACAAAATTGTGGTACCGATGCTATCGAAGTTGAGTCTAGGAGATGCAGGTGCCTGGTACAAACACTTGAGTAAAGTTCAACAAATCATAAATAGCGTAGAGCCGCGAAGCACTAAAGTCTCACCTTTCAAGATATTAACTGGAATGGACATGCGTATAAGTAGCGAGCCGAACTTAAGAGAATTAGTGAAGCAGTCGTTAATTACAGAGCTCGACGAGGAAAGTGGAAAATGTAGAGAGGAAGCTCCTGAAAATATAAGGAAAATACAAGAAGAAAATAAAAAGGATTTCAACTCTAAGAGAAAACCAGACAGACAATATCAAGTTAATGACATGGTAGCTATAAAGTGTACACAATACGGGACAGGCTTAAAACTGAAGGGAAAGTATCTCGGACCGTATAAAGTTGTGAAGGTAAATAATCACGGAAGTTATGAGTTAGAAAAAATGGCAGATACAGAAGGTCCGTGTAAGACGTTGACAGTGGCAGAGTTTATGAAACCATGGCTTGACCAATCCGAGGCGAATTGTCCGTCAGGACAGCCGAATGTAGGATATGATAATCAACGTCAAACACGTAGTGGCTGTCGGTTCTGATCGTGTCGTCTGTAAATTAGCAGAAGTCGCTCGAACGTTTACAGAATGTAAACGAATTAGAGTCGGTCGATACCGATAACTCATAAGCATCGCACGCACGTATAATTTTGTAACTCCTAAAAGATTAAAACTACATCTAAGCCGCATTCATGTTCTTTTAAGTTAATTCCACAATCAATAAAAAACATTTGCGTTATACCGAAACCTGGGATCGTACATACATAATTACTATACAATATATATATATATATATGTCAGAGTCTCAGTATTATTCTCCATTTTATACATTTTCAGAGCGCAGCGTATTTCGATGTGTACGCTAGGCGTTTCCGGAAGCAACAGAAAGCAACGTTCAACAACTTCATTTGACATATGACCTTCCCAATCATTATTGTGACATTCCACGCAAAACCACACAGACATTTCGTATGCGCCGACACGGCCATCCTGACCATAACCCGACCTCGGGCAACATTACTAAAGCGCTTTGCTATACAGACCATTTTATTAACAAATTATAAAATTTAAATCAATCTAATTTAATTTTCTTATTCGCTTAACTTTCCTTTGTATAAATTCATTCAACAAATTTAATCTTATATTCCTGTTTGATTCATACTAAACTTATTCAAGATTTCTTTTTCTTTACAACAAACTTAAGTTATTCAAATATTCATTTTACTTTTGACGTTTTAGTTTACCTTTCAGATTTCATATCTAATGCGCCGCAACCCATGATCAAAACTTATGTTTTGCACATTTGCTTGCATTATGACCAATATTTAAAGTTTCGTTATCAACCCTTCAGGCAGCAGTACTGTCTCTTTCAAGAGCTTCACCCTCACTGGTGTTCTCTTGACTGTCTCTTTCAACAGTTTCTACTTTAATCTCATCACAACTTTCCAACTTAGCTGGTACCTGCCCATCTGGCAGTTTCCTTATATTATCGTGCGCATACTTGTATTTTTTATTATTGATCAATGAATTAAGCATGTACATATCTATCACCGTCTAACAGTTCAGCTATTTGAAAGGGTCCCCTAAACTTTGGACTTAGCTTCGTTTGATACCTCTCTTCATTTTTTAATAACACAAAGCTACCTTGTATCCAACAACTTTAGCCTTGTTTTTAACAAACTGCGTTTTATTATATGTTGCCGCAGCTGATATATTTTGTACTGCTTGAGCTCTTACTTTTTCCAAATTAATCTCGTGTGCCGTATCACAAGGTGGAAGTAATCCCAACGGATGAGCAACCTTGCCAATGAACAACTCTAAGGGGCTTGCCCTTGTCACTCGGTTTACCGTACAATTTAAAGCCAACTGAACTTCACCTTACACATCTTGCCAAGACCGGCTGCTAGTCTCAACTGCAGTTAGTAAGTTTTTAAGGTGCTCATAATGCGTTCTACCTGTCCATTAGCTCTACTCGCACCTGTCGCGATTAAATGCAAATTTATTTTTTGTTGTGAACAAAACTCGCTGAATTTAGTTTGGTACTCCAAACAAAGATACAGCTGATGCCAATGCATTTATGCAATGCAGCATCAACTTTAAGCGTGTGAGTTAGACAGACAAATTTAGTAAAGGCGTCTACTTGGACAATCATATATTCCTTTTGATCACACTTGCCGCTTAACATTCCAGTTATGTCTATATGGATAGTGTGCCAAGGAAAATCGACTTTTGGTATTGGATGGAGACTAGCTTGAATTTTACCTGAGAACGACTTCGACATTTTGCAACTAACGCAGTTTTCAACAAATTTTCGATAATATATATATGAGATCAAACCAGTAATAATCAAAGGCCTTGTCTAACGTCTTCTCCCATCCTAAGTGCATAATTTACTCATGAATTTGATTAATTACAGACCATCTAAAACCTCGAGGAACAATTGATAGAGACCGAGTTCTGCCATTTCGCTGTATTTTTCGACAAAGTATTCCTGCTCTCAACTCATAGGTTTTTGCGATGTCATCGGCCAGAGAATTTTATTTTAATTTATTCACAATATTAAAATTATCAGAATCTTGACGCTCTTCAGCCATAAGCAAATTGCCAGAAATTATGCCAAATTAATTCGTTTTTCAGGAATTTTACTAGTTACCGGCCGAAGGAAGATTTCTTGATAAAAAATCAACATGAGCCATACGTTTCCCTTCCCTATATTGAATATCAAATGTGAAGGACTGTAAATAGGCCCACCACCTTTGTGCCGTGGGAGATAGGTCACGTTAAGTTCTTGATGCTTTAAGTCAGTTGCAATCAGTAAATACAACAAAATAATGGCGAAAATGTTTTATTGCCATGACAACAGCAAGAGTCTCCAATTCATACGAATGGTATCGTGACTCAGCGGCTGAAGCAGCCTTACTATAATATTCAACAACATGGGACTTGTTGTGAATTTTATGTAACAAAATGGCACCATATCCACGAGCGCTTGCATCGGTATGCAACTCGATTGGATACTGCGGATCAATAATTACTAAGACTGGCTTCTGTGTAAGAATAGAAATAACTTTTATCCGTATTTGTTCATGTTCTGGCTTCCAACTAAATTCATTATTTTCTGATAAAACAAGAAAATCCTTGTATGAAATGCCGAAAATAAGACGCTAGTCCAATGAATTGTCTTAAAGCAGAGACCGACTGAGGAGGTGGTAGGGCAGTCAACGCTGAAATTTTAAGCGAATTTGGACGAATTTCACCAGCACTCACTTCATTTCCTAAATATCGAACTGATGAGTCAAGAAAATAACACTTTTTTACATTAAATGAAAATTCAGTTTTTGTGAAAACGTCAATAGTAATCTTTAACCATTCCAAGGCATCGCTTTTCGTTGAAGCTACTATCAGTACGTTATCCATAAAGACAACCACAAATTTATTTGCAAGGTCTCCGAGGGCTTGCATCACTGTACGTTGAAGAACTGAAGGCGCGTTTTTGAGCCCAAACGGCATGCATAAAAATTCATACTGGCCATCTGGGGTGACAAAAGCTGTACACTCTATCGAATCTTCACGCAGAGGAATTTGATAATGCCCGCTCACCATGTCTAAAAATTTTTTTTTTTTTTTTATATATATTTCTAGTTTTATTTACGATCTATCTTGTCGATAATGGGTAAATTATGTGGTGTTGATATTTGCGTGAGCTTTTTGTGTGTATTGGCACTGGTATATTATAAAGTCTGACCACTCTTTAGGCGGCCTAAAAGGCAGGTCGAGTGGGTGGTGTCTTTTAAGGCGTCGGGGGTGCAGGTTATTGTCGAGAAGGTTTATTGCAAGGTGGTTGACGTGGCTGCCCAGTCGGTCTGCGTGCTTCAGGCTTATTCGTTTCACTTCTTCGGTGACGGAAGGTATTTTGAGGTCGTTGTGTATTACACTGTTTTTTACGTAATAGGGGGACTTAACCGGACTGCGCAGAGTTTTATTTTGGAATCTTAGCAGAATTTCGATGTTGAACTAGAGGCCGTGCCTCACAGCTGAATTCAAAATTACCTTATATAAGAGTGCTTTATTTATTAAGTTAAGCTGCGACCTGCAGCCAAGGAGCCAGTTCATCTGCCGGAGTTTCAGGCTGAGCTGCTTTCTTTTGGCTTTTATGTGGGTTGACCATGTCAATCTCCTGTTAAGGGTTAGGCCAAGATACTTGACTTTGTTTTCTGTTGGCAGCGTGTTGCCATTTAGGTGAACAGAAGGGGAGGTTTTCCGTCTTGTGGCGAATGTTATGTGTGTGGACTTGGCTTCATTGACCACAATATTCCATCTTTGGAGCCATGGATGACGGAGGCTTCAGCATGATCTGTTGAAGCTACAAATACAGTTTCATCTGCATAGGAGGCGATGAGCAGGTCATCTCTGTCGATAACAGGAAGGTCAGCTGTGTACAGGGTGTATAAGACTGGGCCCAACACGCTTCCTTGCGGGACACCGGCATTGATTTGACATATTGCGGATTCGGCCCATTCGCTTCTCACATAGAACGTCCTCCTATGGAGGTATGACCTCAGCACTAAATAAAACGGGACTGGAAGTAGGAGCTTCAGTTTGTGCAGCAATCCTAGTTGCCACACTCGGTCAAAGGCCTGCTTTATGTCAAGAAAGGCCGCTGAACAGTATTTTTTAGCTTCAAAGGAGTTTAGGATTGCTTGTGTTATCCTGTGACACTGTTCTGGGGTTCCATGCTGGCTCCTAAAGCCAAATTGATGATCAGGTATCAAGTTCCCGTCTTCCAACAGTGGCAGTAGAGTGACCAAAAATAATCTTTCGAATACTTTCGACAGTATTGCTAACAAGCTGATGGGACGGTAGGATGCAGGATCTTGTTCGGGCTTCCCAGGTTTATGTATTATGATTTCCGCACACTTCCATTGAGAAGGAAAGTGGTGAAGCCTAATGATGGCATTGTAGATGGCCGTAAGGAAGTCAAGAGCACGTGGAGGAAGGAGCTTGATGGTGGCTGCGTCGATGCCGTAGTAGCCAGCACTTTTAGCTATTTTTAAACTGGACACTGCATTTTCGACTTCTTCTGCTAGTATGGGTCGTATCGGCAGGTCCATTTGGCAAGGTGCATCTAAGAATAGCTGTGTGGCTATTACATCCGAGGCAGAACATATGTTGAAGCGTGTGAAAATTCTCTCCAGATGGAATGCAAAAGTCTGGGCTCTCTCCTCGTTGGACCGACAGCAGGTGCCAGATGCGTTGAGAATAGGTGCAATCCTTTTAGTTGGCCTCTTGAGGTATCTGGTGGCGTTCCACAGGTTGTGCTCTTGCCCATTAGGTTCAGCTTTGCGGAGATAGTCAGACAGTGTCTCGTTACGCAGTTCCAGTAAGAGAGTCTTAAGGTCTTTGCATGCACGGTTAAGGGCTGTCTTGTCGCGAGGATTACGACTAAGCTGCCATATTCTGCGAAGACGACGCTTAGTTCTCAGTTGCTCGGTAACTTGCTCTGAGTGCAGATAACGATCTCTCCGCGGTCTCTGGGTGTGAGCTGACCTGGTAGAGTACGAAGGAGTGCAAGAGTGTGCAGCGTCATGTATTCTACGTGTGAGAAATTCAACAGCTTCCTCGATATCCTCACCAGAGTCTAGGTTGATGGTGGATGGATCCAGTGTCTCCTCCAGCCATGCCTTGAACCTCTCAACATTTGAGTTCCTAGTTAGCAGCTTGGTGATTCGCTTGCTGATACTTAAAGGTAAATTAAAACGAAGCACTACTGCACAGTGATCAGATAGTAGATCAAAGTCATACTCCACTTGCACTAAATTTGAGTTCACACCATAGGTAATTGCAAAGTCGAGAAGGTCGGGCACCTTCCGGATATCCGTGGGCCAGTAGGTAGGATGTCCGGTCGAAAGAGTGGTGAAATGATTAGCTTGGATGCAGGATAGCAGGACAGTTCCCTTTGGGTTTCATAGCCAGGAGCCCCACCAGGTGTTTTTTGAATTGAAGTCACCCCCCAATTACAAACCTGTGCCCGAGGTCATTAAAATTTTGGCTAAACATTTGTGCTGTTACTTGGTGTCTGTGTGGTACATAGGCAGCTGCAAGTGTCAATCTTCCAGTTGGCGTGTTGATTGATGTCACGGCTGCTTGAAACCAGGGCTCAAGAACAGGAGTGCGCTCAGCAAATTGAATCCCTGATTTGATGAGGATGGCTGCACCGCCTCGAGCATTGCCACTCGGGTGGTTTGCGAAAATTAGGCTATATCCGTTTATTTTAAAATGAGATCTATCGGTGAAATGAGATTCAGAGATGAGCATAATATCTACATTGTTCTTAAGGTACATATCAACGTCAGGCCTACTCTTGCATAGCTCGTTCGCAATCCGTAGGACCAGCTTTAGACCTATTTGCATAATGATGATATGATAGTGCCCATCATTTGCGTCATCTGAGCAAATTGTGTTTGCATTAATTGCATCATGGCCTGTATTTGGGCGATCAATGGTTGATCTGGTGCTTGATTCAATTTGCTAGAGGGGGGTACTGTGATGTAGCATCCTAATGACGGCTCTGTATGCTGCTATGTTGCCAACCGGACTTGGTGGCGGCTTGTGTGCAGGAAGGACAACTGGCTCCTGATTAGTTGGTGCGGCTGTTTGATCCATTTCATTGTCTGCTGTCGCAAGAAGAGCGAATCTATTCATAGAGTTTACTTAATTTGTTTTTGGGTTCCCTTGGGCTGCTAGGAATTTGCGAATGTTTTGGTGTTTCGCAATGAGTTCGTTCATTTCTGAGTCGTCAGTGTCCGATAGAGAGTTTGTTGATGAGGAGTGTCCGTGCTCCCGGGCAACTTTCTTCTTTTTTAACAGAGGAGAACACTTTTTTCGTTTGGGTGTCAATCGCTTGGAATTTATTTGCCATGTCACGCTGGCAAGGGCGCTTCCTTGGTCACCGTCTTCATCGTTCATCTCACCAGGTGGCGAGACACCACACAACGCTCGACCGATGGACACTTTTCAAGACGAAAATGTAGGATTTTAAATAAGAAAATTTTCATTTTTTTCTCAATAAGACTCAATTCATAGTGTGGCTGTTCAGTAGAGGCACCGAGGGAAGTATTTTTTTTTGGCTGGTGCGGCTGCTGAATAGAGTCGGCAGAAAGATTTTGGCACGCTGCTTTTCTTTTCATCGTGCACGTTTTCGTCTTCTGTTTAAGCGGATTCGCCGAATTCGGCTTTGTGGTGTGTTCAATGGTTGTTGTCTAGGGATCTCGGTGTTGTTATGAGTACGTCGAAAGTGGGCAATGGCAATTGCCTCGAGAAATACCAACCCACATATGTATATATATATATATGTCGGCGCATACGGAATATCTGTGTGGTTTCACGTGGAATGTCACAAAAATGATTGGGAATGTCAAAATATTTGGTAGTTTACAATGATTGGGAATGTCAATTAAGTTGTATGCTGCGACTGTTCTAGAAGCATTATTGTCGCTTTGCTTAGAACTGTGAGGGCGAGGCGACAATGTCGCCTGTGGTCCGATGGGATACCAAGGGAAAGGAAGAACGTTGCGTTCTGTTGCTTCCGGAAACGCCTAGCGTACACATCGAAACTCGCTGCGCTCTGAAAATTTATGAAAATGGAGAATAATACTGAGACTCCGAAATCAGAAGGGGGATCTATCTCGATACCTACAACATCAAATGGGCCATGGCGTACAATAATGGATCAACAAAATACAAATTTGACCGAACTAGTGCGAGCTTTACAATCAACAGCATCCGAAACAGGGCATAGCAAGTTAGTGGTGCTACCCAAGTTCAACGCTGACCTTGTTGGCGCTGACGCATCGCCATGGTGCTCCACAGTGAATATAATTATGGCAGAAGGTACAATAAAATGCAGCGCGTTGGTGAGGTGCGTCTCAGTGGTTGTCACAAATATGTTAACCTGACATAACTTGGGCTGAATTTAAGGATCGCAGTTTCCGTGACTGTTGCTCAGTTGGCTCATGCTGATAGCAGATTGCAGCGTTTGACCTTTACTTCCAATGTACGCACCAGAAGCGAATTGCGGAACGAGCTAAAGGCAATAAAAGAAAGAATTCCCCATACGAGCAAACAGCTACATCTGACATAAAACGTCAGAGGCTTTCAACAATGTGTGGAAAATTAGTACACAAGATGGCCGAATGCACAGCTAATCAGCAACAAAATCCTTCTGCGCATGCTATAGAACGTAGCGGCAGGATCACAAACAGGCAATATCAACATCATTCAATGTAACCTGCATGGAGAGCTTGGATATATTTCAACACGTTGCACGAAGCCCAAACTGGACAAAGGTAAAGTTACGCATCAGATGAAAAGAGTAGGGCTCTGCGATGTAATGGAACCCAAAGAAGAGATGCTACATCAAAGCGAGATTTTCACAACTACTTTCGACTCTGGAGCGGAGTGTTCGTTACTAAAGGAACAGATAAGTCATAAATAAGTTGGTAAAAGAATTAATAATGTAGTGATAATGAAAGGTACTGGCAATGATAGCGTTTGTATTACACTGCAAATACTTAGTAACTTAACAATAAACAATTTCTGTATTGAAATATTGTTTCATGTTTTAGATAACAAAAATTTGAGAAACGATATTGTCATTGGTCGAGAAGTACCATCCAACGGTTTCAATGTCATTATGTCATCAGGGAAATTTGAAATTGTTAGGACCAAAATAATAAACAATTGTTCAAATGATGAGAAATTCAATGATCTGAACACTGATCTTGTTAGGGAAGACAAAGATAAATTGAGCAGTCTAGTAAAAACATATTCAAAATCTTTTTTAAGGGGATTCCGCATTCTAGAGTTAGTGTGGGTGAAATGAAAATGAAATTAATAGACCCAAGAAAGATTGTTCAAAGACGACAATATAAACTTAGCCCAAATGAAAGAGAATTGGGACGAGACAAGATTACTTAACTGATAGAATGTAATATCATAAAACCTAGTTGCTCACCTTATGCAAGCCCCATAATGCTGGTTAATAAAAAGGATGGTTCCCATCGTCTGTGTGTTGATTATCGCGAATTGAATTCCAACACAGTTTCTGATAAATACCCATTGCCCTTTATATTGGACCAAATAGCTTGACTTAACGGAGCAAAATATTTTTCATGTTTAGACACGAACATCTTTAAACCAACACTGCTTGTCAAACGCTGAAGTATATTTTCTCCTAAAAAATAAAAGAAAAAGAAAATTTTCTTATTTAAAATCCTACATTTTCGTCTTGAAAAGTGTCCATCGGTCGAGCGTTGTGTGGTGGCTCGCCACCTGGTGAGAGGAACGATGAAGGTGACCAAGGAAGCGCCCTTGCCAGCGTGAAAAAAGTGTTCTCCTCTGTTAAAAAAGAAGAAAGTTGCCCGGGAGCACGGACACTCCTCATCAACAAACTCTCTATCGGACACTGACGACTCAGAAATGAACGAACTCATTGCGAAACACCAAAACATTCGCAAATTCCTAGCAGCCCAAGGGAACCCAAAAACAAATGAAGTAAACTCTATGAATAGATTCGCTCTTCTTGCGACAGCAGACAATGAAATGGATCAAACAGCCGCACCAACTAATCAGGAGCCAGTTGTCCTTCCTGCACACAAGCCGCCACCAAGTGCGGTTGGCAACATAGCAGCATACAGAGCCGTCATTAGGATGCTACATCACAGTACCCCCTCTAGCAAACTGAATCAAGCACCAGATCAACCATTGATCGCCCAAATACAGGCCATGATGCAATTAATGCAAACACAATTTGCTCAGATGACGCAAATGATGGGCACTATCATATCATCATTATGCAAATAGGTCTAAAGCTGGTCCTACGGATTGCGAACGAGCTATGCAAGAGTAGGCCTGAGGTTGATATGTACCTTAAGAACAATGTAGATATTATGGTCATCTCTGAATCTCATTTCACCGATAGATCTCATTTTAAAATAAACGGATATAGCCTAATTTTCGCAAACCACCCGAGTGGCAATGCTCGAGGCGGTGCAGCCATCCTCATCAAATCAGGGATTCAATTTGCTGAGCGCACTCCTGTTCTTGAGCCCTGGTTTCAAGCAGCCGTGACATCAATCAACACGCCAACTGGAAGATTGACACTTGCAGCTGCCTATGTACCACACAGACACCAAGTAACAGCACAAATGTTTAGCCAAAATTTTAATGACCTCGGGCACAGGTTTGTAATTGGGGGTGACTTCAATTCAAAAAACACCTGGTGGGGCTCCTGGCTATGAAACCCAAAGGGAACTGTCCTGCTATCCTGCATCCAAGCTAATCATTTCACCACTCTTTCGACCGGACATCCTACCTACTGGCCCACGGATATCCGGAAGGTGCCCGACCTTCTCGACTTTGCAATTACCTATGGTGTGAACTCAAATCTAGTGCAAGTGGAGTATGACTTTGATCTACTATCTGATCACTGTGCAGTAGTGCTTCGTTTTAATTTACCTTTAAGTATCAGCAAGCGAATCACCAAGCTGCTAACTAGGAACTCAAATGTTGAGAGGTTCAAGGCATGGCTGGAGGAGACACTGGATCCATCCACCATCAACCTAGACTCTGGTGAGGATATCGAGGAAGCTGTTGAATTTCTCACACGTAGAATACATGACGCTGCACACTCTTGCCCTCCTTCGTACTCTATCAGGTCAGCTCACACCCAGAGACCGCGGAGAGATCGTTATCTGCACTCAGAGCAAGTTACCAAGCAACTGAGAACTAAGCGTCGTCTTCGCAGAATATGGCAGCTTACTCGTAATCCTCGCGACAAGACAGCCCTTAACCGTGCATGCAAAGACCTTAAGACTCTCTTACTGGAACTGCGTAACGAGACACTGTCTGACTATCTCCGCAAAGCTGAACCTAATGGGCAAGAGCACAACCTGTGGAACGCCACCAGATACCTCAAGAGGCCAACTAAAAGGATTCCACCTATTCTCAACGCATCTGGCACCTGCTGTCGGTCCAACGAGGAGAGAGCCCAGACTTTTGCATTCCATCTGGAGAGAATTTTCACACGCTTCAACATATGTTCTGCCTCGGATGTAATAGCCACACAGCTATTCTTAGATGCACCTTGCCAAATGGACCTGCCGATACGACCCATACTAGCAGAAGAAGTCGAAAATGCAGTGTCCAGTTTAAAAATAGCTAAAAGTGCTGGCTACGACGGCATCGACGCAGCCACCATCAAGCTCCTTCCTCCACGTGCTCTTGACTTCCTTACGGCCATCTACAATGCCATCATTAGGCTTCACCACTTTCCTTCTCAATGGAAGTGTGCGGAAATCATAATGATACATAAACCTGGGAAGCCCGAACAAGATCCTGCATCCTACCGTCCCATCAGCTTGTTAGCAATACTGTCGAAAGTATTCGAAAGATTATTTTTGGTCACTCTACTGCCACTGTTAGAAGACGGGAACTTGATACCTGATCATCAATTTGACTTTAGGAGCCAGCATGGAACCCCAGAACAGTGTCACAGGAATCCTAAACTCCATTGAAGCTAAAAAATACTGTTCAGCGGCCTTTCTTGATATAAAGCAGGCCTTTGACCGAGTGTGGCATCTAGGATTGCTGCACAAACTGAAGCTCCTACTTCCAGCCCCGTTTTATTTAGTGCTGAGGTCATACCTCCATAGGAGGACGTTCTATGTGAGAAGCGAATGGGCCGAATCCGCAATATGTCACATCAATGCCGGTGTCCCGCAAGGAAGCGTGTTGGGCCCAGTCTTATACACCCTGTACACAGCTGACCTTCCTGTTATCGACAGAGATGACCTGCTCATCGCCTCCTATGCAGATGAAACTGTATTTGTAGCTTCAACAGATCATGCTGAAGCCTCCGTCATCCATGGCTCCAAAGATGGAATATTGTGGTCAATGAAGCCAAGTCCACACACATAACATTCGCCACAAGACGGAAAACCTGCCCTTCTATTCACCTAAATGGCAACACGCTGCCAACAGAAAACAAAGTCAAGTATCTTGGCCTAACCCTTGACAGGAGATTGACATGGTCAACCCACATAAAAGCCAAAAGAAAGCAGCTCAGCCTGAAACTCCGGCAGATGAACTGGCTCCTTGGCTGCAGGTCGCAGCTTAACTTAATAAATAAAGCACTCTTATATAAGGTAATTTTGAAGCCAATCTGGACATATGGGATTCAGCTGTGAGGCACGGCCTCTAGTTCAACATCGAAATCCTGCTAAGATTCCAAAATAAAACTCTGCGCAGGCTGGTTAAGGCCCCCTATTACGTAAAAAACAGTGTAATACACAACGACCTCAAAATCCCTTCCGTCACCGAAGAAGTGAAACGAATAAGCCTGAAGCACGCAGACCATGGTGAGCGGGCATTATCAAATTCCTCTGCGTGAAGATTCGATAGAGTGTACAGC
Organism: Drosophila littoralis; assembly: GCA_018903485.1. Lineage (NCBI taxonomy): Eukaryota > Metazoa > Arthropoda > Insecta > Diptera > Drosophilidae > Drosophila > Drosophila littoralis. The sequence goes on from JAEIGF010000633.1 coordinate 435,083, forward strand.
TTTTGTCACCCCAGTTGGCCAGTATGAATTTTTATGCATGCCGTTTGGGCTCAAAAACGCGCCTTCAGTTCTCCTACGTACAGTGATGCAAGCCCTCGGAGACCTTGCAAATAAATTTGCAAGCTACTGATAGTAGCTTCAACGAAAAGTGAGACCTTGGAAAGGTTAAAGATTACTATTGACGTTTTCACAAAAAATGGATTTTCATTTAATGTAAAAAAGACGGATGGCACCCCATGACTCTGTATCGATTACAGAAGTATAAATAAGGTAATCATTAAAGATAATTTACCATTGGCACTAACAGATGATCAGCTCGATCGCCTGTAAGAGGCTTTGATATTTAGCACAATCGACTTGAATAATGGCTTCTTCCATGTGCCAGTGGCTGTCCTCGGCTGAGGATAGTAAGAAGTACACCTTATTCGTTACACAGAGCGGACAATATCAGTTCCGCCAATTTCCTTTTGGCTTATCAAAGTCACCTGGAGTATTCCATTAATGAAACTTTTAGACCGCTATCGTAGAAATATTGCATTACCCTACGTAGACGACGTAAGCATACCGGTTAAAGACGAAAGAGAGGCATTCGAAAATCTAATAGAAGTTGTGAACACTTGCAAAGAGTTCGGGCTTGGGCTGAACATAAAAAAGTGTAATTTTTTCCAAACCAGAATACAGTTTTTGGGTCATATTATAGAAAGCAATAAGTTGTACCCGACACCCCAAAAAATCAAAGCTATTTCAAAATTTAAGACGCCGCAGACACTAAAGCAGCTTCAACGTTTTTTGTGGCTTACTGGTTATTTCCGAAAATTTATCCAGAACTATGTCATTATATCAAAGGCTTGATCAGATTTGACAAAAAGCAACACAACATTTATGATTGGTCCTAAAAAGAAAACCTGAAAAAATGTTTGACCTCTAATCAGGTATTAGATATATATATATAACAGCATATGCTGTTTGGTTAGTGATATAATCAAAAATATGATACCGAAGTACATACTGATGCATCAATAGACGGTTTTGGAGCTATGCTCATGCAAAAGTCTCCAGAGTAAGAAAACGAAGGACGCACAGCGCACAGTTATGAGCTTGAGATATTAGCTGTCATCGAAGCGTTAAACAAGTTTAGAGTTTACCTTTTTGGCATCCCATTTAAGTTGATTACAGACTGCAATGCATTTACAAAGTCTTTAGAAATGCAGAATCTGTGCACAAGAGTGGGCCGTTGGGTATTGTTTTAGAGAAGAGTTTAACTATGAAGTCGTGCACCGATCCGGCTCACGCATGAAACATGTAGATGCGCTCTCGAGATATTCAATAATGATACTAAATGACGAAAGCATATCGATTCGCATAGGGAATGCACAAAAACAAGATGAAATCAATTATAAAAATAATCGATGACGAGAAGAAGAATTATGAAGATTATTATATAAAGGCAGGCATTTTTTACAAGGTAGTTGACGATGTTGAACTAAAAGTAGTTGCAAAGACAAATTATCAGTAAAGCCCACGATAGATGGCATTTCGCCATAAAAAAGACAAAAGATTTGATATGCAAAGAGTATTTTATACCGCACGTTGATGGAAAAAAAAATTGGTATTTCTAGATGCAGGCCATTGCCCACTTTCGGCGTACTCATAACAACAACGAGATCCCTAGACAACAACTATTGAACACACAACGAAGTGGAATACGCCAGAGGGCGAATCCGCTAAAGCAGAAGACGAAAACGTGCACGATGCAAAGAAGAGCAGCGTGCCAAAAACGACGAAGTCGGGGAGTTGCAGTTCAGCCTTATACGAGAAAGGTTGTGAGAACTCTTTTTCCAAACGAAGAAAGACGACGATTCGCTGATCGTATAAATTAAGTTTTACAAGTACAGTTACTTTAAAAAAATATATTTCAATTCTTTATTTTCACTAACGACTACTTCTTATATCGAGTACATTCAGATTTGCCTCCCGAATATGAACTAATTTTATCTATCTATGTGTTGCGGTCGCTTAACAAACTTCGCTTTGAGAGAGCTTGAGTCAAAATTGAGTGTAGTTTGAACTGCGTCAGCAATTATGCGTGGGATAGTACCCTAATGGGAACATTGACAGTAGCGTGATATTTAGGGTGAATTGTTTATGTCTACCCAAGGGGACACTAGGGGACACTCACCAGTCTTTTTGTTTACAGTATTAGACATGTTCGTACTAATACTTATGTTATGTTAAAGGGTGGGTGTGACTATGGATATGTCACTCCCCCAACCACTAGAAAAGTTCCTGTCCTCAGGTGTTTAAGTTTGGGTATAGTGTAACATTTTCTTCTTTTTCAATTGGTGTATCTTCTATTTTTGTAGGTGTTTCTTCTACTTTTGGTTTTTTATATTTTATTATTAATTTCTTAGGTATGCCTTTGAACTGTTAAATGTTAAATACAGTGTAAATCTTATTAATATGATTACAAATGTGGTTATTGTAATTATCTGGAATACATTATTAAATTTTGTGTGTTCAATTATAATTTGTTTCGTTTGTGCAAACGAAAGTGGTTCTAATTTTATAACATCATTGCTTACATAAATGTTTTAGGTATAATCTAACATGTTGTTTGAAATTGAAATTTCATTAATTTGTAGTGAACAATTAAAGATTTGTATTAAATTGTTTCCTTCTATTGTTATTTCGTTATTTATACAATTGTGGTTTACTATAGTGTTTGGTAAATTCAAAGTTAAATTTATATTTGGTTCTACATAGTTGATTTTAAAATTTTTAAAAGTTTTAGTATAACTACATTCTGATGTTATTTGGTTTAAAAATCCTGTCATACATTCATTATTAATAATTTTTATACCCTGAACCCATTAAAAATGGGTAAAAGGGGTATAATGTTTTTGTGCAAAATGTAAATGTATGTAACAGGCAGAAGGAAGTATCTCCGACCCCATAAAGTATTTATATTCTCAGATCGAGTTTGTTTCCGATAATCGATAACTTATTCGTTTCCTAGCAATTGATAAAAATCGATATTAACATCCTGCTTTTTTAGCAAATTGGGTAAATTATAAGAGCTAGAGTCACCAAACTTGATATGCTGCTTCTAGAATAATATATATGTATATCAAGTATCTTTCATTTTATACCTATTGTAATGGAGGCGAGGTTCGGGTTCAGTTTTTTTGCGTTTCGTTTGGCCATCTACCAAAATAGAACGAACGGCCGTGGCTGTTGCCTAACCGGGTGCATAGGGATTGGAGCTTCGCACTTCTTGCTAATGCTCGGACAATAGCTCGTCGGACTGGTCGGGGTTTTTTTCCTTTCCCTTCTGCACTTACCATAAACACATAGTTTAAGTGCGATCAAGATTAAAAAAAAAAAATGTATTGATTTAAGTAAATCTATTAAACAAAAAAAAAAAAAAGAAAACCGGATACTAGTATGGGTACCATTTATGTGTTCCGACCGAACCTCCAAATTCAAACTATTCAATTTCGCGTAAGTGAGAGAACTAAGGTGTTGATCGTCTCTCTTTCTCTTTACCCTCCCTACCTTGACAAGCAATAAAAAAAAAAATGGAATGTGGATGCTTGTCCCTATTTCAGGTTCTTAAACCATCACTATAAATTGCAAGCAGCTAACATGGGTACTTGACAGATAAAAAAAAAATTTAAGGAATTAGGATATCATATCAAATATGCTAATATAATTCATTTATTCACGCATTGTGCATTTTTTTTTTGTTTGGGCATGCATTTAAATGTTCATATGTGTATATAAGTACATATATCTATAAGCGTTGTATTAAACTCTTACTCACGCGATATCCTTCGAAGCAGACGTTGGGCCCAATGTATACGACGATTATGATCGCTGTTGCTAAATATTACAAAAGAAATTTATAAGTATATAAACACATGTATATATATATAAATGCGCAGCGGTCAAGGTCGGTGGTGTGGGAGTTTCCTCTCGCTTTAACTTATTTAGGCATATTCATTGCATATTTTTACAACAATTAATAAAAAGAAAAATTAAAGAAAAAAAAAAAATTAAACTAAGGATCTATTAGCCGTACGTCTTGGCAACGTTAAATAATTATTGGAATTATATGGCAATGGCTTCTAAGCAAGCGAAAGGGTACACCAATAGTAATACAGACTCAGCTCCTTTGTTACTCTCTGCAGGTTACGCTATATGCTTAGTGCATGCGGCCCCGATGGTGCTGCATAAATAGTAAGCGTTTCACCCGCTGGACGCCGTTTTCCGAGGCTATGCCAGATGTTGTTCTTCGCAAGACAGCGGCTGATAAGTAAAATAGCAACAAAATTGGTCCTACTGGGTTGCTAAATGCGACACGTGCTCTTGGTGTTGCCTTTGTCTGGTCCGATCTCCCCCTCTGTTAGCGCCGACTAGTACGTCTAAATATTCCCGCTGCTCTTTGTTAGCAAGCTACTGACGAGTGGAACGGCTGTAGTCAACTGAGCAGGTACGGAAACTGTGGAAGCCTTATTTAGTTCCAAGTCTCAACACTAGCACATATAAATACCTTTTCTTTAAGGGTCACCCCGAATCACCTTAGGTTAGTGTGTCGAGTTGTTGTGAAGGTTTTTGGTTTCTATTAGCGTACCAAAAGAACACTTCCAAACTTCGACGTCTTTGCAAAAATTATTTGCAAAGAAAGAAAATGTTATGAACTTAACTCGCCCACGCTTCAAATATAAATGACATGCTGAGCTGTACTTTTAACCTTTACTACTTCCCAAAGACAAAAAAAATAAGGAAGCTTTCAAAAGCTCTACATCACGCGATTATATTTTAAAACGGTACTATGGCCTGATCTTATCACCTTTTTTTTTTTTTTCTCTATTCGCCCTATTCGGTTGCGCATGCCCTCAGCTGTGCAATAAACGAAGAATTGGCTTCCAGTGCGGTCGGTAAAGCAGTAACCAAACTAGAGCAGCTGATCAACAAGCCGATTCGTTTAGGGATTGCAAAGCAGCCACTACACCACAGTTTATGCAGCGCTACTTGCTAGCGGGACATAAACTGAAATAACTATAATAACCGTTGAGTTAGAACTTGTTACTAGTTTGTATATCTTTGAGATGAAAAGTACCGATGCATTTACCTGTTTCATTAGCTAGTTGATAGTAGGCTGGGCTGATTTTTTGTACAACAACCGCGGGAATGAAAACTGGTGCAAGCTTAGAACTAAACTTCTTTTGCGCGTTACTCTGACAAAAATTGCGTGCGAAGACTTTCGTACCAGCAGTAAGACTTATGTTTCGGCTGCGCAGATTATATATCTTAGCATTTCTATTATGTGACTGAGCTACATTGTCTTTAGCTATCTGACGGATTACTTGTAAAGCTGTGGGCCTCTCAATAGCGGTGTCTTCGGACAAGAGGTTAAGCCGCTTTAGCAAGTCATAGTCTTTACCGTTTAACATCATATTCTGTCCAAACGCTAAAAAATATGGAGAGTACCCTGTACTTTGGTGAACGCTGGCTCTCAAGGCTGCACAAATGGCGTACAGCTTTTTATCCCAATTTGAATGATCTTTTCCGATATAGGCTCTAATAGCCGCTAACACTGATCTATTTACTCGCTCACTCGCATTACTTTGTGGCGAGTATATTGCCGTTCGAATGTGGATGATTCCATACCGGGTAAGAAAAGCTTTAAAGACACTAGAAATGAACTGAGAGCCATTGTCGGTCAGAATAGTTTCTGGAACGCCGAAAGTGCAAAACAGTGTGTTTTCTAGATAGTCGATAATTTTGTTGGTAGTAAACGCGCGAAGAGGCCACATAAAATGAAATTTAGTATTATGGTCTACAACCATCAGGAGACCTATATTGCCGTTCTTTGACCGAGGATATGGCCCTAGAAGATCCATGTAGAGCTTCTGAAATGGCCGTTCTGACGTCATAGGCTTGCCCATTGGAGGTCTCAACACTACATTGGGGCTTTTCGTTTGCCGACAAACCTTACAATTGACTATATATTCATGAATTTGGGCCGACATTTTTGGCCAAAACAAGTATCTCTTGAGTTTCTCTATTGTTTTCCCGATGCCACTGTGTGCAGCGTTAGGGGGATTGTGGGCTCTCTCTATCACTTGTAGGGTGAGAGACGAAGGTATCCAGAGTTTCCAGGATTGTTTCTCCTGAATGCTATATCCCGTCGCTGGCTCAGTACGTTTATATATAAAACCGTCGATTATCTGTAAATCTGGTAATCTGGATTGGTTAGAAGAGATATTATCTATCAGATCCAGATAGTTTGGCGATTTGAATTCAGGTGAAGACAGGTCAACTATGGGACCTTGCTCCTCGAATTCCGCAAGCTCTGTCTCATTTTGACGCGATAGCGCATCAGCGACAACATTTTGTGTACCGCTACGATGCGAGACTTTAAACTTGAAACCCTGTAATTTAATCACCCATCTACCTTGACGTCCTCTGAGATCCTTCTGTCTCATGAGCCATTGCAAGGAAGCATGATCAGTTATTACTTCGAAGTCCTGTCCTTCTATATACGCTCTAAATTTAAAAATACCTCTTATTACGGCTAAGCATTCCAGATCGGTCACACTATAATTCCGTTGGGCTTTTGACAGTTTCTCTGACATGTATGCTATTGGAGCCTCCTCTTCGTTCGTTCGTTTAGTTGAGCTAGAACGCACCCTAAACCAGTTGTGCTAGCATCGCAAACTAATCTAAAAGGTTTTGAGAAGTCGGGTGTAGCCAATACAGGTGCAGAAGTTAAAAGTGTTTTCAAGTCGTTGAAAGCGGAATCAGCATCAGTGTTCCATTTTCTTTCGATTTCTTTAGCAACTCTGTAAGCGGAAAGCTAACTGTTGCATAATGATTAACGAAACGTCTGTACCATCCAGCGAGTCCAAGAAAACGTCTCAGCTGTTTTACACTTTTTGGTACAGGGAATTCGTTAATAGCTTGTATTTTGCTGGGGTCCGTCTTTAGTTGACCATATCCAATTATAAAGCCTAAATATTTAATTTCCCGCTTACAAAATTTTGATTTTGCGATGTTGATTGTCAAGTTCGCTTTACGCAAGTGCAACGCTACTTCCTGCAAAAGCAACATATGAGAATCGAAGTCCTCTGAAAGCAGAAGTAAATCGTCTAAGTAGACAAATACGCGGGTCCGCAAATGGGCTGGTATCACGCGTTCCATTAGTCTACAAAGCGTTTGATGAGCGTTACACAATCCAAACGGCATTACTTTGTATTGAAATAATGGACGATTAGGGACTGTAAAAGCAGTATACTGCCGTGATTTTTCTTCTAGGGGTATCTGCCAGAATGCGTGCTTCATTTCGAGGCCCGTTATATATTTAGCTGGCGGCAGACGACTAAGAATTCCGTCGATATGGGGTAGAGGGTACGCATCTTTACGAGTGTACTTATTTATGACTCGAGAATCTAGACACAGCCTGTTCTTATCCTTTCTTTGCACAAGGACGCAGTTGCTGCTCCAGGGGCTATGCGATTCCTCTATTATATCTAACGCTAGCATTTTCTCGATCTCGTCGAACATTAGCTTTTCAACGGCTGGCGAAATAGGCCAATGTCTTTGTTTGACGGGGGTCACATTATCCATTTCAATGCGATGTTCGATTAACTCAGTGCGTCCTAATCCTTCCTTCTCATATGAATAGAAATTAGAAACGATCGAATATAATCGTGACTTTTCTTCAGCAGTTAGCTGATGCATTTTCGCTGTTTCCTGGATATCATGTTCGTTATTGTTGTCTAATTCATTTACGGACTCATCAGGACGAATTAAATTCGTTAACAGTCCAAAGTCCTGCCAAAAATTTATGCCTAAGTAAACATCTTGTTTCAAATCGGGTATAACAAAAAAATCAACATTATGCGCTTGTTCTCTAAATTCAACTTTAAGTGTCAGTTTGCCTACCACTGGGCAAATAGCGTTATTAGCTGTTCGGATTGATCCAGAACATTTGCGCGCTTTGGGATGTGACAACAGTGACTTAGCTGCATCATTACCGAGGCAACTAATCGTGGCTGCGGAATCTAGTAATGCTACATATCTTTCTCCCTCTAGGCTTAACTCAGTGTAGAAGCGGTTGTCTGAGCTCATAAACACTGATTGAACGAGCTTCTTACGAAGACACTTAATATTTTTCCAGAATTTTCTAAGTCGAACAGTAGAGCGTTTTGGCCGACTGAGAAATTCGATGGGTTCTATACTGCTAAAAATTCGTCTTCGTGTGTCAAGATAGCGCTTTACTCTAATATGGTACGGTACGTATTTATTTTCAATATCAGTTTGAGTTGCAGCCTCGGCGACTGAACATGTATTTGCCATATAAGTTGTAAATATAGTATTTGGAGTTGATTGCTCCGAACTACCATATGACTGAATTACTGGCAAGGACTTTATTCTTTTGTGGGATGCGTCAAACAGGTTGGTCTGCGCATCCCGCTTCCGGTTTCCCAAAAGATTGCATTTACTACAATTGGGTTTAAAAGTGTTTTTAGCACCGCAGCCGTAGCAGAATATACGCCTTTCTCCCATGCAGTCATCGAATCGGTGACCCACTTTATCGCAATTCCAGCACACTAATTTCTTGTTCTGTATTTCTGAAATATTATCTTCTATATCAGTATTTTCCAGTAACTCAGAGACATTACTTCTACCGTATTTGGTTCGATTGGGAAACGAGCCAGTTTCTCTACAGAAACTTTCATGTTTCTTAACTTCCTCTCTTAGTTCTGCTCGAGTTCTAATCTTCAAATGCAATAGTTCGTACCTGAGCGCTGTTCTCGCATTGCGTTTTAATAGGTCTACAAGCTTGTCTTCGCTTATTTCGTTAGATAATTGGCTAACCAAGCCTTCAATCGCTGATTGAAAATCGTCAAATGTCTCCTGATCTTTCTGGCGTCTTTTCCTAATTAGTTCCCATAAGTCAAAGTCGTCTTTGACGTCCTCGAATCTAAGTCGGAAATCCGTACAGAAAGCCAACCAGGTATACTGTGGGTTTTTCTTGTGGAAGCTCCAAAACCAATCATTGGCTATCCCGAAGAAAAGTAAATGTAGATTGTCACAAAGGAGCCTATAGTCGCCGTTCAAATTTTGAGCCGTTAATGAACGAATTCGATACAAGAATTCATCTATCTGCATAGAGTCTTTCGAACCGTCAAATTTAAGTCGCCAGGTTTGCATAATGCTAGCTGCTTTTTCTGAACTCAAACTTGAATTTGATCGATTGCTACCTCTGGGGCTGTATGATCCGCAGTCAAGGGGTATGTCAGAGTTCTGGGCGCGATTAGGGAGAGTATCAGCACCTAATCCCCTTGGAGACTGAGAGCGTGTTGGTTCAGCTCGCTCACTTCGTACATTTAATGTTGCCAACTTCTCTTGCAGTGATTGTTCAACAGAAGCTTTAATAACATTATTGAATTCTGCTATTAAAGTCCTTTGCTGAGATTGTATAGCTTCGTTAATATAGTTAATTGTCTCTACATTTGGACCATTGTCCACGGACTTATTTCCATTGCTGCCTAGAGACATGCAACTACCTAAATATTCTCCATGATTTCGATTCATAGACCTAGTTTGCATACTTCGCTTGAGCGTGGCTCCTCGCCCTTTTCCGAATCGCTGACCTCTCCTGATACCGGTAGTAGTCGAACCATCTTGGCCAGGTAGGGTATTTCGCGATAGAGTTTCGTCTGTTTCAGCATTACCAGCTGAGTGTAACTCCGCTGCCAGTGTATTGTTCATAAATATTAATTGCCCTGGGTTGCAGTCTGCCTCACATACTGGACATTTTGGGGTTGTCTTTAGTGTGTTGCTTATGCAAACGTCGTGAAAACGGTGTTGACAAGGAGTAGTCGCAGATAGCTGTTCTGCTTGCAATTGGTCATGGCAAATGCCACAAAATGGATCTTGCGCGTTAATCGCTGCAACTATGCTCTCTGTGCTTCGTCTCACTGCCATAATGAATGCAAACTATTGCTTGCTTCCAAACACAAAAGGAAAACTAAATAGGACTTATATGATTTAGTCTTGCTTATTTATTCTATCTGTCTTTTCCCACATGTTATTGCTTACAATCCTTAAGCAAATCTGAGTAGTTGAATTTGTGCTATTTATTTTACTGGAGTTTATTTCTGATTTGGATTTTTACTGCTCATGGACTACTAGACAACATCCGAAATATTTCCAGTTTGTTGTAATTCCAAATAGTCCTTGAAACAATAAACCCAAATTTTGATTATTATTCCCTCTTTTCTGATCTTACCTGCTAAAAGAACTAGTAATTAATTGTGGTCGACTAATCCAGCAATGACTGAATTACAATCGCATATTCCTACAACAAACTACTGTCCGAACACAACGTATTTTCCCGAGAAAGGGGCCTAACAGGGTAATTCAAAAATAATAGGTAGTAAGTGATATGGTATAACTTCGAGTTTCGATTGGGGATTGTTGTGCACTAGGTGTTAGTCGTGCTTACGCAAAAGGTAAAAGTTTTACGTTCTTGCTAGGGTCCCACGTGTTGGGCGCCATATATGTAATGGAGGCGAGGTTCGGGTTCAGTTTTTTTTTTTTTCGTTTGGCCATCTACCAAAATAGAACGAACGGCCGTGGCTGTTGCCTAACCGGGTGCATAGGGATTGGAGGTTCGCACTTCTTGCTAATGCTCGGACAATAGCTCGTCGGACTGGTCGGGTTTTTTTTCCTTTCCCTTCTGCACTTACCATAAACACATAGTTTAAGTGCGATCAAGATTAAAAAAAAAATGTATTGATTTAAGTAAATCTATTAAACAAAAAAAAAAAAAGAAAACCGGATACTAGTATGGGTACCATTTATGTGTTCCGACCGAACCTCCAAATTCAAACTATTCAATTTCGCGTAAGTGAGAGAACTAAGGTGTTGATCGTCTCTCTTTCTCTTTACCCTCCCTACCTTGACAAGCAATAAAAAAAAAATGGAATGTGGATGCTTGTCCCTATTTCAGGTTCTTAAACCATCACTATAAATTGCAAGCAGCTAACATGGGTACTTGACAGATAAAAAAAAAATTTAAGGAATTAGGATATCATATCAAATATGCTAATATAATTCATTTATTCACGCATTGTGCATTTTTTTTTTGTTTGGGCATGCATTTAAATGTTCATATGTGTATATAAGTACATATATCTATAAGCGTTGTTTTAAACTCTTACTCACGCGATATCCTTCGAAGCAGACGTCGGGCCCAATGTATACGACGATTATGATCGCTGTTGCTAAATATTACAAAAGAAATTTATAAGTATATAAACACATGTATATATATATAAATGCGCAGCGGTCAAGGTCGGTGGTGTGGGAGTTTCCTCTCGCTTTAACTTATTTAGGCATATTCATTGCATATTTTTACAACAATTAATAAAAAGAACAATTAAAGAAAAAAAAAAAATTAAACTAAGGATCTATTAGCCGTACGTCTTGGCAACGTTAAATAATTATTGGAATTATATGGCAATGGCTTCTAAGCAAGCGAAAGGGTACACCAATAGTAATACAGACTCAGCTCCTTTGTTACTCTCTGCAGGTTACGCTATATGCTTAGTGCATGCGGCCCCGATGGTGCTGCATAAATAGTAAGCGTTTCACCCGCTGGACGCCGTTTTCCGAGGCTATGCCAGATGTTGTTCTTCGCAAGACAGCGGCTGATAAGTAAAATAGCAACAAAATTGGTCCTACTGGGTTGCTAAATGCGACACGTGCTCTTGGTGTTGCCTTTGTCTGGTCCGATCTCCCCCTCTGTTAGCGCCGACTAGTACGTCTAAATATTCCCGCTGCTCTTTGTTAGCAAGCTACTGACGAGTGGAACGGCTGTAGTCAACTGAGCAGGTACGGAAACTGTGGAAGCCTTATTTAGTTCCAAGTCTCAACACTAGCACATATAAATACCTTTTCTTTAAGGGTCACCCCGAATCACCTTAGGTTAGTGTGTCGAGTTGTTGTGAAGGTTTTTGGTTTCTATTAGCGTACCAAAAGAACACTTCCAAACTTCGACGTCTTTGCAAAAATTATTTGCAAAGAAAGAAAATGTTATGAACTTAACTCGCCCACGCTTCAAATATAAATGACATGCTGAGCTGTACTTTTAACCTTTACTACTTCCCAAAGACAAAAAAAATAAGGAAGCTTTCAAAAGCTCTACATCACGCGATTTTATTTTAAAACGGTACTATGGCCTGATCTTATCACCTTTTTTTTTTTTCTCTATTCGCCCTATTCGGTTGCGCATGCCCTCAGCTGTGCAATAAACGAAGAATTGGCTTCCAGTGCGGTCGGTAAAGCAGTAACCAAACTAGAGCAGCTGATCAACAAGCAGATTCGTTTAGGGATTGCAAAGCAGCCACTACACTATCGCCACCTCCCCGCTACCACCGTAGAGCTATAAATCAAGTTAATAACCCAATTTGCATTGCCAACCAATTTAAGCCAAACATATTCTATGCTACAATAAGATATACTGTAGAAAATTTCATTAAGATCGGTTCTTGTCTTGTTTTTCGGTATTTTGACTGCGCACGTGTTTGCTGCGCAAAAGCGAGCTGCAGTTGGTGTTGGAATAAGAGGGTTCAGGGTATTCCCTAGTCGGGAGCTCCCGACTAGAACCTCTTACTTATTTTGTTTCTTTGCTATAAACTTTTTTGTTTTGTGTAAAATATTTTTCATGAGCTATTTCTGTCAAAATCTTATTATTTTCATCTGGGTATGGAATTATTTCAAATACCGGGTTTTTTATTATTTCTCGAGGAATGTAGGATATTATCAGTATTTCGTTTGATAAGACTTCTTTTCCTTTTTAAATTTTGTTTTGTAATGTATTATCACTAACCAAACAGCATATAGACTGAATATGCCGTAGAGGGAAAGTGGGCATAAAAATATCGAAGACATCTGGTCCGAAATCGCGTACAAGGGAGTAAGATATACATATGATGTCTTTTTATTCGCTTACACTACAGAAAACTGCTCGGCTTACGGGGAAGTGATTGTTTCGACCAAATTATACCTCGCACTACTTCTATCCTACCCACCATACCGAGCCGCAGCCTCGTGCTACCTATTCTAGCGGGCCGTGGCCTCGCACCACCTACGCTATCGGGCCTTGGCCTCGTACCAACTACACTAGCGGGCCGTAGCCTCGCACCATCTGCACTACCGGGCCTCGGCCACGCACCAACTGCACTATTTCCGATGTTTAGCACTAGTATGACCGCCCGAGAATATAAAGATTAGCATTTCACTTCATTATTTTGACTACATTCACTTAATTTACTAATTTTATTATGTTCTACCCTACTGAATTTCCCAAACTAGGGCCCTGCCGCACTGTCTCGAAGCCCTAGCGCTCCGCTGTACACTTCACTGTTACCACTCGCGCTCCTTTTTTTCGGCACGTCTACTCACCTCGATAGTTCTCCAAAAAGTGCCGGCTCGCTCAGTAGGGAACCGTGCGCTTGCCTCGGCCGCTCAACTTCGCCGCGAGCTTTCGCAACCTCGCTTCGCAGCTTTCGCTCTTCGCCGCTGAATTGAAGCTGCGCTCTCGAAGGCGGTGTTTAGCAACCGATCAGCAACGCACAGTTGCAGCGGCGGCCGGCGGTTAATTTCAAACTGGGCTCCTAGCCCTTAACTTATTACTAATACAATGCCTATATACTATACAATGCTTATGGATTATGATATACAATTATAAACTGTGGGGGGCTATAAGCCATAATTGTAAAGCTGTGCACATAAAAGCTGAGTCATTGTTTGCTTTTATTTCGATGGGTTTACCCATTTGGTTGAATACTTGAATTATGGCTCGTTTGGTTTCTAACCAGTCTCTACTTTTTATACGCTGAACCCATTAAAAATGGGTAAAAAGGGTATATTGTATTTGTGCAAAATGCTAATGTATGTAACAGGCAGAGGGCCGACTCCATAAAGCATAGAAAATTTCATTAAGATCGGTTTTTGTTTTGTTTTTCGGTGTTTTGACTGCGCACGTGTTTGCGACGCAAATTGCAAGAATATCTGTATGCAGACACATTCATGCGCGTCTGCTTTGAATTATATCAACAGCATTCCGATTGTTATCTGTGATATTTTAATTGGTTTTATTCTCAATAAGACTCAATTATTAATGTGGCTGTTGAGAAGAGGCAGTAGCAAGTGGTGCGGTCTGTCGCGAGTTCGAGTGTTGCGAAGCAAGGTAAACATGCGGCTGCATTTGGTGGTGGAATAAGAGGGTTCAGGGTATTCTCTAGTCAGGAGCTCCCGACTAGAACCTATTACTTGTTATACCCTGAACCCATTGAAAATGGGTAAAAAGGGTATATTGTATTTGTGCAAAATGTAAATGTATGTAACAGGCAGAAGGAAGCATCTCCGACCCCATAAAGTATATATATTCTTGAGCATCAATAGCCGAGTCGATCTAGCCATGTCCGTCTGTCTGTCCGTCCGTCCGTATGTATAAACGCAAGGATATCAGAACCTATAAGAGCTAGAGACTTGAAATTTTAGCTGTAGGTCCTCCTAGTTCCTACGCAGATCGAGTTTGTTTCCGATAATCGATATTATATGTTGATTCTAGAATATTATATATATGTCAAGTATCTTTCATTTTATACCACCTGCCCAAGAAGAATTGCCCAACAGGCCAACAACATCAGCGACGCCGCTGCCAACGCCGCTGCCGCTAAGCCACAGGTTACTAGGGCTAGAATTAATTTAAGTTTATTCAGTTGCAAATTGACATCAATAAAAGGAAGACTTGCTTCCACAAAATACATATTTTTTTCATCGTTTAATAAACCTTGGAATTAACTGGCGCCCGAGCAGGGACCGGCTCGTGTTACAAAAGAACAAAACGCTTCTACGTACGCGTTAGTCGGTTATACGCGAAAACAAAACCAGTGCAACTCTCGTTAATTAAATTCAACGACTGGTGAAATTCGCGAAAGGCAATTAGAACTTAATTGTTTATTTGCCCATCGGTGGACAACACATCTTGTAAGGCCCGCCCGCAGGATACTCTCAACGAAGTCTGGTCGCAGGATCCCCAGTAGATACCCAAAGGCTTCAAAAAGGATGAAATCCGGACCGGCAGGGGAGGTTGCCACATCAGGAATAGTACTGTAAGTTAGAAATTAAGTGATAGACAAGCAAACAAACAACTAACACAAAAAGTGAAATAGAATTATACGAAAAGAAATACAAAAATACTGTAGAACAATAAGCAAGATAAAGAAGTGTAATACGATAAACAAACATAAAGACTACAAACGTAGTATAACTAAATTCCAACTTTGCGATTCCCAAGGGACCCTCCAAAGTAGAAGGAAGAAACCAGCCACTGGTTTTAAAAAGAAAACAAAAACGATCAAAATCAATCAATCAAAATATAGAATAAGAAAACTAATACTAGATTTAAAATTATTTCAAAAATATCCTAAAAATACATAATACTAGTAATATCTCTTGTTTATGGCTAATGAAAGCAATTTAGTTAGGCCCCCAATAGTATCAGATCAACCACAGGTAGGCGGACATAACTTGAACAGACAACAGCAACGACATCTCGACAGACAAAACGAACATCTACAAAATAGAGGCATGGCGAATAACGCAGAGCAGGTGATAGCAGCCACGGTTAGCCAGATTTTGGCACAACAATTGCCGACGTTAGTAAGGCAATTAGTGAACCCCTCTAGGGAGTTTAGTGACGTAGACGACCAAACGATAACTGCCAACCACAACTTGAACGACTTGGACAGAGTTCCGGACATAGTAAAAAGCCTTAGAGAATTTTCCGGTAATCCAGCGGAATTAAGCTCATGGAAAAGAGTGTAGATCGTATACTCTCAGCCTATGCAGCCGAAATAGGTTCGCCGAAATACTTCGGCATATTGCATACAGTGAGAAATAAAATCACTGGCAATGCTGACACGGCCCTCGAGTCGTATAATGTTCCCTTAAATTGGAGCTCTATCTCCAAATGTCTTACGCTGCACTACGCGGACAAAAGAGATCTGGGAACATTAGAATATCAGATGACAATGTTAGTGCAGGGTAACAACCAGACAGTAGAAGATTTCTATCAGGTTGTCTACAACCATTTGTCGCTGATATTAAATAAAGTAGGCTGCATGGAATTGAATAGGGAATCCGAAACCCTTATGACAAAAATATACAGAGATAAAGCATTAGATACCTTCATTAGAGGTTTGAAGGGAGATTTACCACGGATCCTTGGAATAAAGGAGCCAGCAGATCTACCTTCAGCCCTTCATTATTGTTTAAAACTAGAGAATCAAAGCTATCGCACTAACATGGCTTTGAATAGGAATCAACAGGCACATGCCAGAAAACAAAATAGAAATGTACCACCACCCATACTGCCACCTCGAACAGCCCAGCCTTCTTTCGCCCAAACCTTTAGGCCACCACCTATTAGCTCCAGGCCCCAACTCCCGATTCATACACCTTGGCCAACCAATACAAACTATGGACCACCGACTTATAACAATAATGGACCAACTCCACAACACCCTAACCAACGAACTTACCAGGCACAACCACAACAGGTTTACGTACCCAATAGACCTTCTGCACCAAAACCCCAACCACGTCCTGAGCCAATGGACGTGGACCAAAGCAACTGCACAAGGATGATAAACTACATGAACAGACCCAACTTTGAAGTAGGAAAAAGACCTCCACCACTTCAACATACAAACAGGAGAAGAACAGATCGAGACAGAAAACACTAACAACTATGTGACCATGGAGGAATACGTACAATCAATGCTAAATTACGAACAGCAGGCCGAATACGAACAGCCATTAAATGAATATACCCAACAAATCGAAGAAGCAGATGACGGACAGAATAACCAGTACGAACATTCAGACATTAATTTTTTAGGATAAATAGCTTCTCTCTTCCTTACATAGAATGTAAGATGGGGAGCGGAAAATTACTCAAAATATTAATAGATACAGAATCAAACAGAAATTATGTCCAACCCAAATTCGTGTCCGAACCTATCCCAAATGAAAAGCCTTTCAAAGCCGTCACAGTCGGCGGATGCATTAAAATTACACACCATAAGTTCGCTAATCTTTTTAATAGAAATGATATCAAAATAAAATTCGTTCTCTTACCCACTTTAAAATCATTTGACGCTATATTAGGTAACGATAGTCTTAGTCTGTCCTAATAATAATTCTTATCCTTATACTATTTCTTCCTCTAGTTCTATACCTCCTCCTATTATTTCACACTCCTCTCTCCTTTCAGCTATAAACTCTTTAAAATCTTCTTACTCTCCTGGGCCTGACAATATTCCTAGTTGTCTACTCAAGCAGTGTAGTTCTTCCCTTCTTTATCCATTGCAAAAGCTTTTTAATCTATCTCTTGAATCTTCTGTATTTCCATCTCTTTGGAAAGAATCTTATATCATTCCTCTCCACAAGAAAGGTGGAAAGTCTGATATACAAAATTACAGGGGCGTTGCAAAACTGTCCGCTATTCCTAAATTATTTGAAAAAATAATCACTTCGAATTTGCAGCATTTCTGCAAATCAGTTGTTTCCCCTGTTCAACATGGATTCGTAAAGAATCGGTCACCTACGACCAATCTGCTTGAATTTACTTCCTTGGTAAATGATGCCTTTCTTTCGAAAATGCAAACTGATGTCATTTATACTGACTTCAGTAAGGCGTTTGACTCTGTGCACCATGACATTTTACTTTTAAACTTGACCGAATAGGTTTCCCTCCGTCTCTTTTGCTTTGGATAAATTCTTATTTAAAAGGTAGGACCCAAAGAGTAATGCTGAGGCAGACTACCTCTAAACAGGTTCACGTTACTTCTGGTGTTCCTCAAGGTAGTCATCTTGGACCTTTACTCTTTACTCTTTTTATAAATGATCTCCCCTCTGTTATATCACATGCCCGTGTACTCATGTATGCGGATGATGTGAAACTTATTCTATCATACACTAATCCCCTACATCATTCTCGTCTACAAGACGATTTGAACGCTATGCAACTTTGGTGTTCGGCCAATCAATTGCATCTGAATTGTTCAAAGTGTATGTTTATGACATTTTATCGTACTACACCTTATATTGTCAGTTATACAATCGACAATACCCCTTTGCAACGTATACTAACAGTTAAGGATCTAGGCGTTCTTTTTGATTCTAAACTCTGTTTCAATCTTCACATAGATACCATCGTTAATGAGGCAAAAGGTGTACTTGGATTCATTAAACGATGGTCTAAAGAGTTTAACGATCCTTTTATAACGAAACTTCTGTACATCTCTCTTGTTCGCCCTATCCTTGAATACTGCTCTTGCATCTGGTCTCCGCAGTATAACAATAGCCAGGATCGTATTGAATCTGTTCAGAAGCAATTTCTGCTTTTTGCCTTACGAGGTTTAAATTGGGACCCTAATCTTCGTTTGCCATCCTACTCCAGCAGGCTGCTTCTTCTTAACCTTCCGTCATTAACCAACCGTAGGACAATTCTTGGTGTTGTCCTTCTACATAAGTTGATTATTGGCGATATAGATTCTCCTTTTCTGCTAGGGCGTCTTCAATTCTCTGTTCCGTCTAGACCAACCAGAAATTACCGCCCCTTATTCCTGTCTACGTGCACAACAGACTACGCTATGCACAATCCTTTTCGCGTGCTATGTAAAAATTATAATAGTTTGCATCACGTTTTCTCTATAGAACTTTCTCTACCCCTAATAAAATCGTTGCTTTCAGGATACCTTCGGGAAGTCACTGACCACTCCAAGCTATGAGCAGGGGCATAGCATGCCGGACAGGCTCTAAATTTTCCCCCACCGGGTCGGTGATTTCCCATTACTTTTCTCTCTGTCCTATCTACTTAACACTCTATACATCTAGCTTAAATTTCTTTACTTTATTAACAATCTTCTTACTTTCCTTTTTCTTATTTATTGTATTTTATTAATTAATATAGCAAACTAAGATTATCTTTAATTTTACTTAAGAACACTTTTTTCCTACTTACTCCCTTCTGCTTAGATGTAGGCTCTAATAGCGTCACTGACAAATTTAGCTGTGAAAAGGGGCACAACTGGCCGGACTGGCAACTAAAACACCTCCATCGGTCGGTGATGCTATTTAGTGAACTGTGTTATCTAACTAGGCTTTTAGCATATAATTCCATTATGTATTGTATGTTTAATGAGGAAGACACTCGTTTTGTCAACCATTAATAAATAAATAAATAAATAAATAAAGATTTAGATGCTGTCATACAAAGCAGCAAAAATCTACTAATAATCAAGAATAATATTTGCATACCTATTAAGCAGAAAAGAATCGAGGCAGTAAACACGGTAATACCACGGACAGACCACATGACAAACGAACAAAGGAATAGCCTAAATCAACTTGTTAAAATGCACCCAAGTCTCTTCGCCAATCCGGACAAAAAATTGACTTATACAACTAACGTTAGAGCAGAAATCAGAACCAAAACCAATTCCCCAGTATATTCGAAATTTTACCAATTTCCAATGTCTTTAAAAGACGAAGTACACAACCAAATTAAGGAACTTTTAGAGGACGGAATAATCCGACCCTCCCGATCCCCATATAATTCACCTGTGTGAATTGTCCCCAAAAAATTAGATGCCTCCGGGAAAAAAAAAATATCGCATGGTCATAGACTATAGGAAATTAAATGAAGAAACTACCGCAGACAAATACACAATACCCGAAATCAACGAGGTATTGGCACAGCTAGGTAATAATAAAGTATTCTCTGTCTTAGATTTGAAAAGTGGTTTTCACCAAATCCCCCTCAATGAATCAGACATAGAAAAAACAGCCTTCTCCGTTAACAATGGAAAATACGAGTTTACACGATTCCCCTTCGGTCTGAAGAATGCGCCCTCAATCTTCCAGAGAGCCCTAGACGATATCCTTCGCGAGCATATTGGAAAAATATGCTTCATTTATATTGACGATATCATTATCTTTAGCAAGGATGATGAATCGCATGCGCGTCACCTTAGCGCCATATTCAGAACTCTACAGGAAGCCAACATGAAATGTCAGTTGGACAAATGTGAGTTCTTTAAAAGCAGAGTAGAGTTCCTGGGATTTGTCATCTCAGACAAAGGTATTGAAACCAATCCTAACAAGATAGAGACAATAGGAAAGTACCCAATTCCAAAAACCCTCAAAGATTTAAGATCTTTTATTGGCCTTGCCAGCTATTATAGGAGATTCATAAAAGACTTCGCTAAGTTGGCAAAGCCCCTTACCTCTCTTTTAAGAGGGGAAGATGGACGTGTCTCCAAAAATCAATCAGCTAAAAAGCTTATTAATCTCAACGAAGAATCAATCGAAGCATTTAATAAAATTAAAAACGCCATGGTTTCAAACGAGGTAATACTCCATTACCCGGACTTCAGCAAAGAGTTTCATCTGACAACAGATGCATACAACTTTGCTATTGGCGCTGTTCTATCCCAGAACAAGCGACCCATTTGTTTTCTCTCTGGAACTCTCTCTAAAACAGAAGAGAACTACGCCACCAATGAAAGGGAAATGTTGGCAATAATTTGGGCCCTAAAAGCCCTCAAAAACTTCCTTTACGGTAAAGCAAGAGTAAAAATATATACCGACCATCAACCCTTAACCCACTCTCTCAGTAGTTGGAACGGCAACGCAAGGATAAAAAGGTGGAAAGCTTACCTGGAAGAGTTCGACTATGAACTCCTCTATAAGCCAGGTAGGGATAATATTGTAGCCGATGCGCTGTCACGAATCCCTGTTATCAATAATATTGGATCAGTAGCCTCCACCCAGCACAGTGCTGACAGTTCAAGTCACAATTTAATACCTAGCATAGAAGCCCCAATAAACGTCTTTAAAAACCAGATATTTCTCAGCAAAGCTAACGAAACTGATTACAAGTTTCACATCCCATTCCCAACATTCCACAGACACACAATAACTCGACCAAACTTCTCAGAACTCGACCTTACGCAAATATTGAAAGCTCATCTAAATCCATCCGTAATTAACGCAATAATAACGTCAGAAGAAATAATGAACCAAATTCAGCAGATATATCCCCAACACTTTAGTAACTTCAAGATTAGATTCACGCATTCTCAAGTAAAAGATTTAACAAATGAAACAGAGCAAGATGAGAAGATATTGGCTACACACAACAGAGCACACCGCAACGCACTAGAAAACAAAATACAATTGTCCGAAACTTTCTATTTCCCATAAATGAAACAACGAATAACAGAATTAGTCAAACAGTGTCAAGTCTGTAAAGAAGAAAAATACGATAGACATCCAACTTACCCAAAACTCAAAGAAACACCAATCCCCGAATACCCAGGACATACAGTCCATATTGACATATACACGACAGAAAAGAACTTAGTACTAACAGCAGTAGATCAATTTTCAAAATTAGACCAGGGACGAATAATCAAATCTAGAGCAATAGAAGACATTAAAAAACCCCTTCATGAAATCCTATTTTATTTTGGCGTACCTAAAGCCGTTGTAATAGATAACGAAAAATCCCTTAACTTAGCCTCAATCACTTTTATGATGCAGGACCAATTAGGTATAGAAGTTTATAAAACACCACTCTACAAAAGCGCAGTGAATGGTCAGGTAGAAAGATTTCATTCAACACTATCAGATATTATGAGATGTAATAAAAGAAAACAAGAACACAGAACATTTGAAGAACTTCTTAACAAATCAATATACGACTACAACTACACTATACACTCGACAACTAACAAGAGACCATTAGACATATTCTTTGGCAGAAACATGACTACAGACCCAGATCAATACGAAAAAGCTAGGAAAGAGAACATTGACAGACTCAAACTGAAACAATCGACTGACATGCAGAATCATAACAAAAAACGCAACAACATACGCACCTATACACCAGGTCAAGAAATATTCGTCAAAGTTAATACCAGATTAGGTACCAAACTATCACCCAGACACAAAAAAGAAATAGTTAAAGAAAATAGGAACACAACCGTACTAACAACAACTGACAAGACAATCCATAAAAGCAATATAAAAAATACATAAAAATTACAGATTACTACTAATGATGATAGCAAAAGCAACCGAAGGACACCTGGAAATTTTGAACTACACAGACGCACAGACAATCACTATTTTAAAAGGAATAGGGAAACTACAGACATCGACAACTCGAATCGTACAAGTCATAGAGTTAGAGCAGATCAAAAACGCATTAGATAATCTCCTATTTTACACCGAAAAAGACCTAAGAACCAATAATGTATTGGTAATCGTACCACACCTTACGACACGAAATAGCGCAAGCTGTTGTCACTTTCGACACAATATCACTTTTCCATAAACGAAAGACTAGAGCAATCAACATTATAGGTACAGCTTGGAAGTATGTAGCCGGCAGCCCGAACAATGATGATTTTATAATGCTTACCGACAACATAAAGAAACTGATAGAAAACGACAATAAACAGCTTATCATAAACAGGCAATTAGAAGATCGAATTAATAAGCTTACGAAAATCTCAAATGATTTAACCAACAGCATAAGGAAGGAATCTCTCATAAGTGACGAGATAGCTATCAGCTTACAAAATCAAATTAGGCTCATAAAAGAAGAAATAATTAACATTACGTACGCCATACAATGGGCGAAATTGAGTTTAATTAATATATTCCTACTTGGCGAAAACGAAATAGAGATAGTAAATGATAATTTTAATAAAAGCAACATGCCACCTTTAAATTTTGAAGAAATGTTAGAATTTGCAGACGTGTCCATTTTGCATAATGGAAGAACCTCGTTTTACATTGTAAAAATTCCAAATTTAGAAGAAATAGAGTGCAAAAATACCATCATAAAGCCATTAGTGAAAAATAACAATATTATAAATTTAGAATTTAACGAACTGTTTCATTGTAATAAAACGATTTATGGCATAAACAACAATTGTAAAAGATATCATAATATTAAAATTTGTAATAAATCAAAAATTGTAAATTTAAACAATAATAACTGTATACCTAAGTTAGTTAGTGGAGAGCAAGCGCTCTGTGGCTTTAGCAATGCAGACCATATCCCGGAGATCGAAGAAATCGACGATGGACTTATACTAGTGAACGCCTTCAACGGCACTATTAGATGGCAAGAAGAGGAGAAACGTGTGAGAGGCACCTACATGATCAACTTCTGGAACGAAACCTTATTCATCAACAAACAAGAGTTCAGCAACTTGGAGGTCACAGTCATGACCCCAGGAAATCCCACAATACAAATAACCCCAATAGAAAACGAAAGAATTACGATTCTTTCTCTGGAAGCATTGGAAGAACTGCACATCAACAACATAAAAAAACATGCAAAAGCTTCAGACGCACTCTATAGCCAATAGAGTCGGCTTCATAACTCTGTTCACAGTTGCCATCCTTCTTATCTGTTTATTTCACGTATTGAAGAGGAAAAAGAAAAATATAATACTGCAACTGCAACTGAACAAAGAACTAGAGATCCCCAGAAAAGAACTAACGCATATCCAAATACAAAATACAGACGCCAACAACCTTAGGTTCAACAACATACCTTTCTTCTGATGACCGCATGAGGCCAAGCTTAAATCAAAGGGGGAAGAGTTAACAACAAATAAATTCACACAGTCCCAATAAGAAGCATTGCAACACCTCATAAGAAGTGCATCAAAATGCTGACTTGGTGTCTGTGCCATTTCCTCCACGCGCCGATTGACAACCGCCAAAAATTCCAAGAAGAATTGCCCAACGGGCCAACAACATCAGCAGCGATGCCGCTGCCAACGCCGCTGCCGCTAAGCCACAGGTTACTAGGGCTAGAATTAATTTAAGTTTATTCAGTTGCAAATTGACATCAATAAAAGGAAGACTTGCTTCCACAAAAAACATATTTTTTTCATCGTTTAATAAACCTTGGAATTAACTTATACATGTACAGTGTACAGTGTACATTGTACACACACACATACATGCGCGTCTGCTTCGAATTCGGTCTTCACTGCGGTTGTTTTCTGAGCTGCTATTTTAATTGTTTTTTTTTTCTCAATAATACTCAATTATTAGTGTGGCTGTTGAGTAGAGGCAGTGGCAACTGGTGCGGTCTGTCGCGAGTTCGAGCCCTAACGAGGAAAGTAAATATGCGGTCAGTTGCGAGTTCAAACCTTGTCAATGGAACTTTTTTTTTAATTTAACTTTATTAATTCAAACGAGCTTCATTTGGTGTTGAAAAAAAAGGATTCAGAGTACTCCCTAGTCGGGAGCTCCCGACTAGAACCTCTTACTTGTTTTAATTTAAGTGTTAATGGTATTACTATATTATCGAAATTTGGTATAAATTTCCTATAGAAACCACATAATTCTAGAAATGATTTAATTTCTTTTGGGGTGTTTGGAATTGGGAATTTTACAATTGCTTGTATTTTGTTGGGATTTTGTTTTATAACCTCAGTTATGATGATGTGACCGAGAAATTCACTTTCTTTTCTCATCAACTTGTATTTATCCATTAGTTTTAAGTTACCTTCTCTAAGCTTCTCAAATACTTTTTGTAACGACAAAATGTGTTCCTCGAATGAAGTGGGAAAAATTATAATGTCGTCTAAGTAGACCAGACAATCCTTAAAAATTAAATCTTCTAAGATACTGTTTATACAACGTTGGAACGTTGCAGGTGCATTCTTAAGACCAAATGGCATGCGAGTGTACTCGTTATGGCCATGTTTAGTCGAAAATGCGGTCTTGGGTATTGAGCCAGGATCCATTTGAATTTGGTGGAAGCCTTTTGCTAGATCAATGGTTGTGAAATATTGACGTTTTCCAAGTTTGTCAATATTTCATCCATGATCGGGATAGGGTATTTATTATTAATAGTTAGTTCATTGAGATTGCGGTAATCTATGGCTAACCGAAATTTTTGCTTTCCAGATGCATCGTTTTTCTTTGGAACGATTATTACTGGTGAGCAGTAAGCGGATTTGGATTTACCTATGATATTTTGTTTTATCACATCGCTTATTTGTTTATTTACTTCCTCATCGTATATTTGAGGATATTTATATGGACGCTTGTAAATTGGGTCGTCATGTTTTGTTAGAATTTTGTGTTTAATTGTACTATCGAAAGTCAAATTGTCACCTTCATGGTACTCGATATCACGAAATTCATGTAAAACAATTTTAATTTTTCTTCTGAGCTTAGGTGCTCTATCCTATACTCATTATTTTCTGATAATTCGTTATTAACAGCGAAGTTAAATGGTCTGTCCTCTGTTGAGGGATCAAGGCACTGTTATGCGGCCATGTGCTCTTCGACCTCTTCGTCATTATATATAAAACAGAAGATAAAGTCTCCTAAGGTTACGGATCCTTGTGCATAGTCTATTTTCGCTTGACATGCATCAAGGTATTCTCTCCCAATCAGAACATCATAACGCTCTGAGAAGTCGTGAATACAGAATTTTTGTTTACTCGGACAAATTTTGCTTGCTCCTAATCTTATGCTTTGCTAAAATTCAATAACACCATTTATGGTGTGAACCTTTAATTTTTCGTTGTAAATTGGAAAATTTAAGCGGTTTGTTTTCATTAGGTATATGTTTGACCCTGTGTCAATAACACATTTTAGAAGTTCGTCATTCATAATCAATTTTATCAATGGATTTCTTCTGTTTGTTCCGAATCTTGCTGATAAAAATTTTCAAATGTGTCCATTTTCATCTGTCCACTGTTGTTGTCTCTTTGACGTTTAGTCGGCGCATTCGTTGGCGCATTCAGGCGTGAATGGGACTCATTTTGATAGTTTACGGGATTTTGGGTCCTACCTTGACTTAATTTCTGTTGAAACTCGTGGTGAGCCTTTTGATTGTCTTCGGAATAACTCTGATTCGTGTTGGAATAGCCACTTGAACTGGTGGCTGGGTTAGCATTCTGCTGTTAACTTCCCATGTTCCTACGATTGTTATTTTGATTTCCCTGAACGTTATTAGTTTTAGGTCTATCAGTTACGCTATTTTCGTATAATCCTTCTCTTTGCGCTACTTGCTTAAGCTTCTGTGTCGACGTAATGTCGTATCTGGCTAACATCATGAAAAGCCTATCGGGTAATTTTTTTGAAATTACATCTTTAATTGTGTTATTTACGGCATTTGTATAAAGTGTCATATTGCTAGGTATATTTTCTAAAGCTAACTTATTTAATATAAAATAAGATTTACTTTTGAGATCCTCGATGAACTTACGGACGTTTCCCTGGTAATTCGTGTTGTATACGCGTCGAAGGAGTTCATCAAATGGTGTTTGAACTTTATATTCTTCAATCAGTGCGTTCCTCAACTCCTGCCAAGTGTTGGCTTATGTCCTTTGTGAAACTCTCTGAGCATCTCCAGCAACTTGCAATTCGATGGCTCCGTATAAGATGCTGTGTTGTCTGATATCTCGGATTGGATAAAGATGTAGGACGTAATCGATCCTTTTAATAAATGCGTTGAGAGATTTTGTTGATCCGTCAAAACTTGGCAACTGTCTCAGTTGAGAATGGGCCTGATTGAGGTGTTGTTCTGATAAATCCATTGTTATAATCTTAGTGAAAATTACTTTTTGTTGTTTGATGATGATTTTTTTTTTTTAAATAGTTTTTTTCTCTTTGAGTTTGTGGTTTTTGAACTTTTTAGTTCTTTTTCGCCTTTATTTCTTTGCTCTTTGTTTTTGTACTTTGTACATTTAGTTTATAGTTTGTGCTTAATTATTATTGTTTTATAGTTTTTTTTTGTGTGTGTGTGTCTTATTGAAAAGACCCAGTTATAACGTATTACAGGGATTAAAAGATATGCAAAGCCAGTCGTTATTAACTGTATTAGCTTTATTGCCCGAAGGGTCAATGTTAATAGACTACTAGTGACCCGAAGGCTCTTGTGCGGATACGTATTCGAGAAAACGTTTGTTACACACCGACAACAATTTCGGTCGCGATTGTGCTTTAGATCTAGGAATTAATTTTCCTTTAGCGATCTTTACTTTTTCCCGAAGTATCCTACCGGCTGCGCCAATTAAGATTTAAACGTATAGTTACTATAAAAAAATATATTTCAATTCTTTATTTTCACTAACGGCTACTTCTTATATCGAGTCAGTTCAATGCAAGCTCTGGTGACAATCGGTCGTTTGTATATCTGCTCCCGTGGGTGCCTGTTATAGTGCGCTGGTTAGAAAAATTTTCTTATTAAAGTGAAAGAGACACTTACCTCGCCCGCCCCAGGGCACCTGAACCAAATCTCTTACATAGTGGGTCTCCAAACCACGAATGCTGCCTCTGGCAGCCCAAGTGCAGTGCAGAGTTAAGTATTAAAGAAACAATAAATGCAAGTCAACACGTGCCGGTGTTCTTGCGCGAGTTAGTGAGAAAACTGCATAAGCTTAGTTCCATAGAGTAATAAACAGACCAAGAGGAGGCATTTGGATCAAAAGCTCTTTTCCAAAAATTCTGAAGCCAGATACAGAGGTTGCAAACACAACGCTCGGCTGTCTGCAGCTACTTCTGCCGATGCCCAAAATTCAAAGACAACTTCAAAACATTTTCCATAAGAACCAACAACAACCATAATCAAAACAAATGACTCGACAATAAAAACGGCACACCACAAGTTCTATCCTTGCTATCCCTTTTTTGTTTGAGGCTACAGCCTATGATCTTAGCTTCTGCACCCTTCTAACTCATTGTTGTGGTTTCTAAGCACTGCTATGCCTATAATTCGCAAAGTCATGTCTTCATCTTCTCCACTCACTTTCAACTTGCAAGCAGCCCGGCAGATTTTATAATTTTTCATTTTTCGATCAGCAAGGCTCCCTTGCTCAAAATAGGGTATTTTAACTATTCATAAGTTCTGTAACCAAGTACCACTAACCTTCTCATATAAACATTTTTATCTAATCTCTGAGAAATATATAATATCTTATTTAGTGTGCAACTATTAGTACAATCAATAATAATTGTTTTCTTGAAACATTATATACCATTTCTATAAATAAATCGTGTTGTTGTTGTTTCTACGCGCCGCCTTGTTAGAACGACAGAGAAACCCGCAAAGCACACAGTGGCATTATTTGTCCCTTTTCTTTGCACTGAGTTTCCTATGTCCTCTAAATCTTGCTTCAGAATTTCATAGATCACAACGGGGGACGAAGTAAAAATGGGTTTTCGTGCGCAATGTTGTTGTTTTGCTAGTGATTTGTTGTTGCTTCCTATGGTAAATGAGCTTTATTTTTTGAATTTGATTTTGCGTTTGCGGACCAACCTTAACGACCTGGCTTCAGAATTACAACGGTAATAAAAGCTCGGAGCGAATCTTCCGCTCTTTGTCTGTTTATTACTCTATGCTCTATGGCTTAGTTCTAATAACTCTCTTATCCGAATACGTGAGAGCTTTAGAGCTTTCGAGAGCGAGCTTTTATTGCGCTCACTAATACGATCATATTAATGACCAATAGGAAGCTTGCCAGTGCTGCGCAACGGACATAAACAGTGACAGCGCTGAGCGATAATCTCGTGACTTGATCACAATAAATCACTATTTGGGAACCGTGACTTTCTCAACAATACTGGCTATTTTTGGAGTAAAGTCTAGTTGTTAATATGGATGATACTACCGCTCCCTCTCAGCCGAGAGCGTTCCGACCAGATTTCGTGGAAATGATGAGAGTTGCTGGCGCTACACCTGCCGAAATTCGAGAAATGATTTCCGGAAAAACTTTTAGTGCCTCAAACACTACAATTAAGTGCAGTAGTAGTAATTTTGCTGCAACGACATGCACATTGACGTCGTCAATCTCCACCTAAGCGCCAACCTACACTACCACATCCTCTTCAAGCGGAGGAGTATGCACCACTCCAAATATTAGCTGCACAAGTATAGCTGCAAACGAGCCAGCTTATAACACCCAGGAAAAAGGGAAGTCATCCCAGAAAGCACTCAGCTGGATGACGACCAAAATAAAACATAAGCTGCCTCCACGCTTGACCAAGGCAAACGTTAAAAAAGGGAAGTTAATTGCGTCTCAGATATCGACGGGCAGTCGTCAGAACGAGAGACCAATTAACTCCAATAACCAATTTGCTTTACTGGCAACAGAAAACAATGATCCTACAGAGGAGGAAGTAGCCCATGCCGAGGAGCTGGCGGAAGAAATGGAAATTGATCGGAATGCCGAAAAAGAATCCAGAGTACCGAGATCGAGGAAACCACCCCCCATATTCATCGAAAATGTCAACAATGTGAGCCAGATGGAGACAGAACTTGATGCTGTCATTGGGCCTGACAATTATACCCTCCACGTTGGATCACAAGGGAAAGTAAGAGTTCATGTTGAAAACCCTGGCTCTTACCGTAGTCTAGTGCATTTTCTCAAAGAGAACAATGCACACCACTTCACTCACCAACTGAAGGAAGACAAGGCTTACAGGCTTATTATCCGAAATTTGGCCAGCACTACCCCTGAAGACTTCATTAAGGAGGAGTTTGGGAGACATGGACACAATATCCTTCGCATCCACAACCCCCGCCCCCGTAAAATCAGACACCTGGAAAATGGAGAAGCTGTTGAGGAACTGATCCAAAATAACTTATTTTTCATAGATTTGGCTCGCGAACCTAATAATAAGAATGCGCTGAAAATCAAGCAAATAGGGCGACAAAGAGTCTTGGTGGAAATACCAAAAAAAAATCTGGATGCCATTCTTTGCCACAGATGCCAAGGATTTGGACACACAAAAAATTATTGCATGAGGCGCTATATATGTGGAAAGTGTGCTCAAAATCACCCAACAGCTCAATGCAAAGAAACTTTGGTTGACAAACTCTGCTGTATCAACTGCGGTGGAAATCACGAGGCTTGGCACAAGGGATGCAATGTGTTCAAAGCTAGAACGCAAGAACGAAGGCCTAAAGTAAGCACTACTATAGGATTGAAAAGTAATGTCAGTGGCAAAAAAGACCGCCAGCAATACATTCCAGCAGCACTATTACGTGGAAATTTTTCTTATGCAGATACTCTGCGTACTGGGTTAGAAAATTTTAATAAAGAAACAACGACAAATAGAAACTCTGCCCCCAAGTATCAAGAAACCCCACCCCACATTAGTTCAAGGCTGGAGACGGCTATTGAGGCGAAAGTCGACACTTTGCAAGCTATGTTCAAGGAACTTCAGGAGACGAATCACTTTCTTAAACAAATGTGTTTGAGTCTTTTGAACGCCAAAAAATGATGCACAGTTCACTAAGCCTCGGTTTGTGGAATGCCCGTGGTATCTCTGGGCATGTGGAGGAGCTTAAGCACTTCCTAACTGAATACAACATTGATGTGATGCTTATCACAGAGACCTGGCTACAGGCAGGTGTATCCATCTTTATTCCAGGGTACAAAATCCACAAAGCGGATCATCCCAGCAATAGAGCAAGAGGAGGAGCGGCAGTGCTTATTAAGCAGGAGATCGAATTTTCCCAAAATGAGCCAGTAAGGACTGAGAAATTGCAAATGGCCAGCATCCAGATTGCAACTAGTAGGGGTGAGTTAACAGTCGCTTCCATATATCTCCCGCCGCAACTGTCGTGGTCAACACTGGAGTTCCAGCAAATTTTCAGCAGACTAGGAAGAATGTTCCTTATGGGAGGCGACTTAAACGCCAAAAACAGATGCTGGGGTTGCTTTAGAGCAGACGCAAGAGGCACCTGCTTACTAGACGCTGTGCAAAACACATCAGCTGACATACTAGCGACTGGACAAGCCACTCACTTCCCGTATGCCCAAAGCTACACGCCGAGTGCTATAGACTTCTTTGTTTATAATGGGCTTCACCCAGGTGGCTTAAGTATAAGGCCTGAGTATCAGCTATCCTCCGATCATATCCCACTAGTGGTTGGTTACGACTGCATTCCAAAGAGAAAAACATTGAAAGGTCGTCTGCTGCCTCCTGGAGCCAACATTGCTGTATTTCGACGATACCAAGAGGAAACTCTTGACCTAAACTTGGAAATACTAACACCAGAAGACATCGAAGATGCACATGCGTTATTCTTGAACAAGGTTCACTCGGCAGCCCTCATTTCAGCGCCAGTAAGCCAATCACAAAGCTCACGACCACAGGTGAGACTTCCGCCAGCAATCTATGCATTACTGCTGATTAAGAGAAGGCTTAGAAGGCAGTACTGTCGCACCGGAGATCCAATTGTGGACAGGATCTACCGCAGAGTGTCGAACCGGGCCAAAAAGCTGCTGGAGCGGCATAGAGGCAGGTGGGAAACCGACCGTTTTTTGGAAAATGTTTCTCCAAATGAGTCTTCAAGCCACTCCCTGTGGAGACTGGCGAGAAGGTATAAGCAGCAAGTGACTCCCAAATTTCCGATCAGAAAGCCTGACGGATCTTGGGCCAGATCTCCAAAGGAACGTGCTGATGCATTCGCTGAAGACTTAGAGGAACGCTTTAAGCCTTTTAATACAAGCTCAGCAAACATGAACAGAAGGGTTCAACTCACACTGGAGAGCCCAGGCCAGTTAAGCCTCCAATTACAGTCAACGAAGTCTCAGAGCACATAGCAGGACTTAAGACTAGAAAAGCCCCTGGCGAAGATGGGATTGACAACACAACGATTAAAGCAATGCCGGTCAGTGCAGTCCTATTTTAGTACTAATCTTCAATGCGGTATTGAGACTTGGACATGTACCAAGTCAGTGGAAAAAGGCAAGGATATGCATGATCCATAAGGCTGGAAAGAGCCCCTCGTCCTTAGACTCTTATAGACCAATTAGTCTGTTGACCACGATTGGCAAACTCTTTGAACGTTGCTTGCTCACGAGACTGCTGTCAATTGATAGGATTAAACAAAAAATTCCTCCCTTTCAGTTTGGTTTCCGAAAATCTCATGGCACACCAGAACAGCTAAATAGGGTTGTGAATTTCATCCTCGAGGGTTTCGAAGCCAAAGAATACGTAGTGGCAGCGTACTTGGACATTAAGCAAGCCTTCGACAGAGTCTGGCATGACGGACTTCTAAGCAAAATCAAGCCCCTGTTGCCACCTCAACTTTATTTGATTCTTCGAAGCTACTTAGCAAACCGAACCTTTTCGGTAGTGCTCGATGGGGTTGAGTCCACTACCAAGTCCATCGGGGCTGGCGTTCCTCAAGGGAGTGTGTTGAGGCCCACGCTCTACACACTCTAGACACATGACATGCCCACTGGCTCTACAATTGAACTTGTGGATCCACAGGACCTAACCATCGCCACATTTGCAGATGACACAGCCATCTTATCAAGGAATGAATGTGTCTACGAAGCTACTGACGTCCTGCAGCAATACCTCTACAAATTTGAAATGTGGGCTAAACGCTGGAACATTGGCATTAATTTAAATAAATGTGCCAATGTGACCTATGCTCTCCGCAGGGATATATGTCCTGGAGTCTTCCTGCGCGATCAATTATTGACGCACCACAACAGCTACAAATACTTAGGGGTGCACCTAGACAGGCGTTAAACCTTTAGTAAACACATCTCAAGTATCACAGGAGCCCTGAAAAGCAGATTAGGCAAATTCAGATGGCTGCTCAACATAGAAATGCGCTATCTTTAAAAATCAAAGTAAACATATACAAAACCTGCCTAGCTCCTGCCTGGCGATATGGTATTCAAGTTTACGGTATTGCTGCAAAATCGCGCCTTACGAAAATCAGGGTGTTTCAAGCAAAAACGCTCCGTTATCTGACTGGTGCCCCCTGGTATATGCGAACTTCCGATTTGGAAAAAGACCTAGGAGTGCCCAAGGTCGGGGACGTCATAAACAAACAGACTGCAAACTACATATCGCGACTGGGAAACCATCCAAATCGACTGGCTAGGCGCCTTCTAAAGAGGCGTCGAATTGGAGGAGTCCGAACGCGGAGGAGATTGCGGAGGTCTCATCCAATCGATCTCCTAGATCGATATATATAGTCACCGTAACCTTGTTAATTTTATATTAGACTTAATAGTAGACTAAGTAGTATTGTAAATTTTCTAATAAATTTAATTTAAGTTGTTCTTATAATAACAGAAAAATTAAAATAAAGCTATAATAAAAAAATAATAAAAAAAAATCTTATATCGAGTACATTCAGATTTGCGTCCCGAATATGAACTAATTTTATCTATCTATGTGTTGCGGTCGCTTAGCAAACTTCGCTTTGAGAGAGCTTGAGTCAAAATTGAGTGAAGTTTGAACTGCGTCAGCAATTATGCGTGGAATAATACTCTGATGGGAGCATTGACAGTGGCGTGATATTTAGGGTGAATTGTTTATATCTACCAAAGGGGAGAGTTTGATCCTGACCAATGTCGATGTTATCACCAGGCTTTTTGTTTACAATATAAGACATGTTTATACTAATACTTATGTTATGTTAAAGGGTGGGTGCGACTTTATATATATATACATGTACATATATATGCAACATATACAATAAGTACACATGCACATAACATATTGAGTTTCACTGAGGATGAACCGTCAAGTTGCATCGTGAACAAATTTTAAATTCCAATAAATCGCGCCTGTTGAAATAAAGTTATATTTTTTTCTAACAACGCGAAGTGATTTATTTAATTGGAGCAGCCGGTAGGATACGCAAGTGATATAAGACCATTAAAGGATAATTGTAGTCCCAGGCCTTAAAAGCATATCGTAGTCGGCGCTGACGATCGACGCGAACGCACAATAATTCGAAATCGTATCCGTAAAAGGACACACGCGAGTGCCTATTGACCGGATCACACATATTCCAGGTCAATCAAAAACCCGACATTGCAATTTCATTGCAATCATCTAGTACTCAATTAAGTATTGATCTTTTGGACAATCAAAGTTACCAGGTAGTGAATTTTATTCACTACACAACAGTGAGTGTGCCCTTGGTCTTGCATATCTTTTGATCCCTGCAAGTCGCACTCATTGGTACCGCGCGCGAAATAACGCCCTACCAAAACCAAAAGACTTCACCAAGAACAACCATAACAAAAGTGAAAGTGAACACCATGGCACAACCAACAGAGTCAGTATTGCAACTAAGCGAACAACACCTTTCACAAACACTAGGCCAGATAAAGCAAGTGCCAACATTTCATGGAGCAACAGCAGAGTTAAGCGCCTTTATAAGACGCATCGACTTCATCATGCAGTTATATCCAACGTGGGATATCCGCCAACACAGCGACCTGTTCGGAGCCATAGAAATGCAGATAGGAGGAGACGCGCAGAGGGTCACGCAGCTATCCGCTGCCAACACTTGGGCCATTTGAGGTCAGCACTCATCTAAGAGTTCAAAACGCATACGCCATGCGAAGTGCTCTTAAGAAGTATTTACAATACCCCATTCACCTGAAGTATTAGTAAGTTTGTAGAAGAACTAGAATATAAATCGTATGTCATATATAATAAGTTAATACTAGAAGAGAATCGGCTGAATACCATGCTTTATACAAATGCGTTAAATAATGCAGTTAAAGACGTTATTATAAGGAAGTTACCCGATAGGTTGGTCATGCTCATGCTAAAGCAAGTAGCACGAAGTGCAGGTGTCTATGATTTAATATTGTCCGATAGAAACAAAAATACGAATAACCAAAACAATCCGACTACTTCTAATAAAAATCGAGGTAACGATGACCAGCATGAGTACGGGAAAACTTCAAATTATAGTCAGACATCAAAACAGCAGAACTATAATAATACCACACAGAAACCAAAATCCCAAGTTGACTGTAATCCACAGATAAATCAAGAATTAAGTCAGATTTTGAACAAAGGCAGGGCAGAATCTCACATGAATCTGACACACGGTCAGAAACCGAAGAAGAATCAACCCATTTATTAAACTAACCATGAACAATAAGATTTTTAAAATGTGTAATAGACACGGGGTCGTCTATTAATTTAATGAAAGAAAATTTCCTTAATTTCCCCAAAAACTCGCCAGCTAGAAGTTTCAACAATTAACGGTACAATAGTACTAAATCAAAGTATTTTGCTGAAACAAATAGCAAACTCTGCCCCACTCATCAGAAATTTTATTTGCATAATTTTTCACAAAATTATGACTTGCTATTGGGTCGAGACTTCTTAGAGAGTACTCAAGTCTTATTGAATACACATTCACCATTCAATTCAGAAATTGAATTGGCAGTGAACGAGTCAAAAATTGAAAATCTCGTTCCACCCCCGTCTGATGACGAACAATTTGTGTTCGCTATCAACAACGAACTCGCAGAGTTCAACGAATTCCTCCTAGATCATCTAAACGATGAAGAGAAGGGCAAATTAACAAAAATCCAACATGAATGTTAAGCATGTCATCCAAACCAAACATGAAGACCCGGCTTACAAGAAACCACACAAATATGCCCAACCATTCGACCAAGAAGTCGAAAACCAGATCAAAGATATGATCAAACAAGGGATAATTCGAAAGTCGAATTCCCCTTATTGTTCGCCTATTTGGATCATACCCAAAAAGAGGGATGCATCCGGCAAACAAAAATGTAGGAAAGTCATCGAAGCCTTAATGAAGTCACAGTTGATGAGAAATACCCCATACCAGCAATGGATAGTATACTAGACAAATTCGGTAAATGTCAGTATTTCACTACCACTGACCTCGCGAAGGGCTTTCGCCAAATCCAAATGGATGAAAGTTCAATTCCTAAGACAGCTTTTTCAACTAAAAATTGACATTACGAGTACACTCGAATGCCGTTTGGTTTGAAAAATGCGCCTGCAACGTTCCAACGCTGCATGTACAATCTCCTTGAAAATTTAATTTAAATGGATTGTATTGTATATTGTATATGGACGACATTATTGTATACTCCATTAAATTGGAGGAACATATATTGTCATTGAGGAGGGTATTCATAATATTAAGGGAGGCCAATCTCAAATTGCAATTAGAAAAATGTGAATTCATGAAAAAACAAAATCGAGGGAATTCAAAAATTCCCGATACCTAAAACAACAAAGGGAATCAAATCATTTTTAGGACTTTGCGGCTTTTACCGAAAGTTTATCCCAAATTTTGCGAAAAAAGCAAAACCATTGACAGCAAAAAAAAAACGTGCAGTCATAAACACTAAAGAAAAGCTATACATTGAAGCATTTGAAAAGTTAAAACAAGTAAGAGATTCTAGTCGGAAACTCCCGGTTAGGGAGTACCTTGAACCCTCTTATTCCAATCGTTTGAATTAATAAAGATAAAGTAAAAAAAAGGTAGATTGGCACGGTCCGAACTTGCAACTGACCGCATAACTTGCTGCCGGAAGGGCTTGAACTCGCGACAGACCGCACCACTTGCCACTGCCTCTACTCAAGGCCACACTAACAATTGAGTCTTATTTAGAAAAAAAACCAATTAAAATAGCAGCACAGAAAACAATCGCAATGATGACAGAATTCGAAGCAGACCCGCATGAATGTGTGTGTGAACATTTATTTCGCAAACACGTGTGCAGTCAAAATACCGAAAAACAAAACCAAAACCGATCTTAATGAAATTTTCTACAGTATATCTTATTGTAACATAGAATATTTGTGTATTCTCAAAAAGTCAATTGCATTTAAATTGTGAATTAAATTGGTTGGCAATACAAGTTGGGCTATCAACTTGATTTATAGCTCTGCGGTGGTAGCGGGAAGACTGCGATAGGTATAAAATGAAAAATACTTTATATATATAATATTCTAGAAGCAACATATCAAGTTTTGTGACTCTAGCTCTTTTTATTTACCCAATTTGCTCAAAAAACAGGATGTCGATATCGATTTTTGTCGATTACTTCGAAACGGAGTATGTTATCGATTATCGGAAGCAAACCCGATCTGCGTAGGCACTAGGCAGTGGCACTAACATTTCAAGTCTCTAGCTTTTATAGGTTCTGAGATCCTTGCGTTCATACATACGGACAGACGGACGGACGGACAGACAGACGGACATGGCTAGATCGGCTATTGATGCTGATCAATATGGGGTCGGAGATGCTTCCTTCTGCCTGTTACATACATTTGCATTTTGCACAAATACAATATACCCCTTTTACCCATTTTTAATGGGTCCAGGGTATAATTACTTCTAATGTCCGATCCAATACTTGTCTATCCCAATTTCGAGAAACAATTCTCACTAACCACAGATGCCAGTAGTATTGCCATAGGAGCAGAACTATCACAAGAGCATAAACCAATCTGCTATGCAAGCAGAACACTAAACGAACACGAAATTAATTATTCGGCAATAGAAAAAGAACTTTTAGTTATTGTCTGGGCCACCAAGTACTTCAGGTCCTATCTATTCGGAAGAAAATTCGAGATCCTTAGCGACCACAAGCCTCTAATTTGGCTAAATAGCATGAAAAAACCCAATATGAAGCTAAAAAAATGGAAAATGAAGCTAAATGAGTTTGATTACCACATCAAATATGTCCCTGGAAAAGAAAATTATGTAGCAGACGCCTTATCCCGAATTAAAATAGAGGAAAATCTACGATAGCGTAGCCGCAACAATACACAGTGCACAGGGAGACAATAAAAATCATATTCCTATCACCACAAATTAAAAACTAAAATTTCTTTTTTGGAAATGACCCACGTATACGCTAAAGAATTGATTAAAGAATATTTATGCACTAAGAAAAGCGTAATTTACTTTCATAATGAAGCAGACTATATAATTTTCCAAAATGCCTATATTAAAATAATCAACCCAAGTAACCTAACAAAAGTAATGAAATCTACTAAACATGTAAAGTCGGGGACGTTATAAATATACAGACTGCAAATTACATAGCGCTACTGGGGAACCAGCCTAATTGTCTGGCCAGGCGTCTTCTAAAAGGGCGTAGAGATTGCGAAGGTCTCACCCAATCGATTTCCCAGATCGATTTATATAGTCACCCTTGTAAATTTGTATATTAGACTTACCAGTAGAAAAGGTAGTTTGTAAATATTCATATAAATTTAACTAAAGTTGTTCCTTATAATAACTGAAAAATTAAAATAAAGCAAACAAAATGTAAAAAAAAAACAACTAAATAAGTTATAGATATGAAACCTATGCACACTTCAAGGAAATCATCCTTAAAAGTCATAAAGACTTATTGCATCCAGCTATATAAAAAGTTACAGCCCTTTTGAAAGAAAAATACTACTACCCTGATCACCAGAAGTTGATACAAAACATCATAAATGAATGCGAAATATGCAACATACCCAAAAGGGAACATAGAAACACTAAGCTCTCCTTTCAAACGACTCCAGAAACGTTCAACCCCCGAGAGAAATACGTCATGGATTTTTATATCATTGACAACAGACAGTTTCTATCTTGCATAGACATTTATTCAAAATATGCAGCATTAATAGAGATAAACAGCAGAGATTGGCTCGAAACAAAACGAGCAATCCTCAAAATGTTCAACCTAATGGGTAAACCAACAGAAATCAAAGCCGACAAAGATTCAGAATTCAGGTGCGCAGCACTCCAATTATGGTTACAGTCCAAAAATGTCCAAATAGCTATAAGTACTAGTAAAAACGGAATTTTTGATAATGAGAGATTTTACAAAACAGTTAACGAAAAGAAAGAAAATTTGAAACGATACTCTATACATACAACCATTAGACAAAACATAATACAACTGGTAGAGCACCAGCTGACATCTTTATATATGCCGGAACCCCCAACACCCAAGAAAACAAACTTATGAGAAAGCAAACTTAAACGAAAAGCGCAAAGATTTCGAAATATACACTAGATTTGAGGTATCACCCCTACTAAGAACTAAATCTACAACCCCATTCAAGAAAACGGGAAACCACAGACAAGTAGACGACAAGCATTTCGACGAAACTAATAGAAAAATCACACATTACAAATCTAAATTTAAGAAGAAAAAGAAAATTAATATAAGCAAAACCGATAATTCCAGATCAAATGGCCCAGAAAGCCCAACTTAAACTGACAGCATATTTAATGTTATTCCTAATAAGCACCTTCGTCCGAGAAGTCCAACCCGACCCAAGCTAAAAATGGCTAATTCATTTTTAAGACCGGACTACCATGAATACCATTATGTGTCCGTTAATATAACTAAAACAGAACAGACTTATAACAAACTAATTAAACAAGCCGAAGAATTCAAAACATATTCACAGATAAAATACTTAAAAGAAAGAAAAGAAAAGAAATTAGAAATAGAAATGAACGGCATAAGAATAGCAAAACGCAGCAAACGCGGTCTTGCTAATTTTATCGGTACAATTTATAAATTCCTATTCGGCACATTAGATCAACAAGATAAAGAGGAATTAGAATCTACGAGAAAGAAAGGCTATCTTCGGCACGCCGAAGATCTAATACCCTTGCAGACCCAACCTTTTCATAATGCTTTTTGAGAATATAAAAATATTATATTGTACATCAAGATCTTCTGTTGAAAATGTTGAGCAAATTGCAATAATTTCTGTATAAATGTACACACACAGATTCACGTGCGTCTTTATTGAATTCTAACAAGAGCTTTGCAATAACGGTTCTATTGTAGTCAGTGCTGTGGTTATGTGTTGCTATTTTAATTTTTTGCTCGGTAAGAGTCAAATGGTGGTATGGCTGTTGAGTAGAGGCAGCGGCAAGTAGTGTGGCCTGTTTTTTTTTTAATTTATTTTTAGTACTGCTTAAGCAAAAGAGCAAATCCCTATCAATCTACACCAATTAATCATCCGAAGGAATTTGGCCTACAAGGCATGTCAAACTGATTTCAGTAATAATTTCTTTCCTTAAGTACTGAATTATTATTGGGGAGCAGACATGAACCAAACTCCAGAACGATTCAGGGAATTATCCCTTCCCTTCTTTTGCGCCCATGATCTACCCATTTATGCACATTTGTGTGTGTGAGGTCGAAAATCAGCAATCCCAAAATCTTGTCAAATTTGCATCGGGGACAGGCAAGCAACAGGCACACAAGCGCAGAAATGCTTCTATTCATATACAAAATATGCAAGTATGCGTGAATAGCAAGTCCAAAGAATCGTAAATGCACACATGCCAACGGTTAGGTACCCTTACCAACGAAAACGAGCTAAAATGCAAGAATTTCGCATTGACTTGGCAAACCTTTCATGATTTCATATTACTCGTCCCTTCAAAAGGGTAGAAATGCCTCCGACATTTGAGAAAGTTGAATTTGTGCGCATTTTTGGTTGTCGGACACATACACGCACACACATTCAAACGATCCCTAAACATGAGAGAGCACTGAGAGTAAGTGCGAGCGAGATAAAAATATACAGCGTTGCCGTTCAATCGCACAAATCATATGGAAGAGCGTAAGCACAGCAGTTTCCTGTAGTGTAAGCGAATAAAAAGACATATGTATATCTTACTCCTTTGCTCGCGATTTTGGACCAGATGTCTTCGATATTTTTTTGACCAATTTCCCTCTACGGCATGTCCAGTCTATATGCTGTTTGGTTAGTGCTCCGACACACCCGCGACCCGTTAATAGAATATTTATTGACGGGGGACGGTGGCCGAATCGTCGCCACTGTAAACGGTGGTGTTTCACATTATGAAGCCCGAGATGCCAGTCTTGGGAAAAAAGCCGAAAGACCTTCCACTTCAAGGGAAGAGAGCGCCTGCTCGGCAACCGAACACCGACTTAGGACAGCACACCTAAGGTTGAACAGGAAAAGTGTAACTGCGTCAGGCAGAGGCTAGTCTACCTTAGGCACTTGATTAATGGGGAGGGGATACAGACCGGTGCGGAGAAGTTGGAGGCGATATGCAACCTCAGGGCCCCGACTAATTGTAGGACGTGAAAAACCCACTGTCTACCTCGCTGGCGTCACCCCCGTCTAGATCATTCAATCCGAGGCCACTCAACCCAACTGCCTCCGCAGAAGAATAGGGGTCGAAATCACCGCTCCAACAGAATCTTCCCAGCGCCAAAGCCCGTCAGCGCCAGCCCGACTCTGTCCTGGTCGCAGAAGGGGCCAATCAAGATATCTTGATTAAACTCGGCATTTATTAGTTTTACTAAGCTCCTCATATATATGCAAAATCCTATTAAGATCGGACCACTATATCATATAGCTGCCATAGGAACGATCGGTCGAAAACTAAGTTTTTGTATGAAAAAACATTTTGTTTATCAAGATATCTTGACCAAACTCGGCATTTATTAGTTTTGCTATGCTCCCCATATATATGCAAAATCCTATTAAGATCGGACCACTATATCATATGGATGCCATAGGAACGATCAGTCGAAAATTTCATTCTTGTATGAATAAAATTTTGTTTATGAAAAAAATGTTGCTTATCAAGATATATTGACCAAACTTGGCATTTATTAGTTTTACTAAGCACCTCATATATATGCAAAATCCTATTAAGATCGGACTACTATATCATATATCTGCCAGAGGAGCGATCGGTCGAAAACTAGGTTTTTGTATTAAAAACCTTTTGTTTATCAAAATATCTTGACCAAACTCGGCATTTACTATTTTCCTGTGCTTCTTAGATACGGGCAAAGCACTATGAGCATTATTAAAAGGTTGGGTATTAGATCTACGGCGTGCCGAAGATAGCCTTTCTTTCTCGTTAGCTTTACTATGATTCTCATATATATGCAAAATGCTTTTAAGATCGGACCACTATATCATATAGCTGCCATAAGAACGATCGGTAGAAAATTAGGTTGTTGTATGAAAAAAAATTTTGTTTATCAAGGTATCTCGACCAAACTCGGCATTTATTGGTTGTACGATGCTCCTCAAAAATATGCAAAATCCTAATAAGATCGGACAACTATATAATATAGCTGCTATAGGAACAATCGGTCGAAAAATAGGTTGTTGTATAAAAAAAAGTTTGTTTATCAAGATATCTTGACCAAACTCGGCATTTATTAGTTTTACTATGCTCCTCATATATATGCAAAACGCCATTAATATCGGACCACTATATTATATAGCTGCCATAGGAACGATCGGTCGAAAATTAGGTTCTTGTATGAAAAAAAAGTTTGTTTATCAAGATATCTTGACCAAACTCGGCATTTATTAGTTTTACTATATTACTCATATATATGCAAAATCATATTAAGATCGGACAACTATATAATATAGCTGCTATAGGAACGATCGGTCGAAAATATGTTTGTTGTATGACAAACTTTTTTTTTTTCAAGATATCTTGACCAAACTTGGCATTTATTAGTTTTACTATGCTCCTCATATATATTGCAAAATCCTATTAAGATCGGACCACTATATCATATAGCTGCCATAGGAACGATCGGTCGAAAATTAGGTTGTTGTATGAAAAAAAATTTTGTTTATCAAGATATCTTGACCAAACTTATCATTTGTTAGTTTTACTATGCTACTCATATATATGCAAAATCATATTAAGATCGGACCACTATATCATATAGCTGCCATAGGAACGATCGGTCGAAAATTAGGTTGTTGCATGAAAAAGAGTTTGTTTATCAAGATATCTTGACCAAACTCGGCATTTACTAGTTTTACTATGCTCCTCATATATATGCAAAATCCTATTTAGATCGGAACACTATATCATATAGCTGCTATAGGAACGATCGGTCGAAAATAAGGTTGTTTTATTGTAGTTTATCAAGATATCTTGACCAAACTTGGCATTTATTAGTTTTACTATGCTCCTCAATATATACA
This sequence comes from Drosophila littoralis, assembly GCA_018903485.1. Lineage (NCBI taxonomy): Eukaryota > Metazoa > Arthropoda > Insecta > Diptera > Drosophilidae > Drosophila > Drosophila littoralis. The sequence goes on from JAEIGF010000633.1 coordinate 478,028, forward strand.
AAATCATATTAAGATCGGACAACTATATAATATAGCTGCCATAGGAACGATCGGTCGAAAAGTAGGATCTTGTATGAAAAACATTTTTTTTTCAAGATATCTTGACCAAACTCGGCATTTATTAGTTTTACTATGCTCCTTATATATATGCAAAATCCTATTAAGATCGGACCAACTATATCATATAGCTGCCATATGAACGATCGGTCGAAAATTAAGTTGTGGAATGAAAAAAATGTTTGCTTATCAAGATATCTTGACCAAACTTAGCATTTATTAGTTTCACTATGCTCCTCATATATATTGAAGATCATATTAAGATCGGACTACTATATAATATAGCTGCCATAGGAACGATCTGTCGAAAATTAGTTTGTTTTATGAAAAAAAAGTTTGTTTATCAAGACATCTTGACCAAACTTGGCATTTATTAGTTTTACTATGCTCCTTATATATATGCAAAATCCTATTAAGATCGGACAACTATATAGTATAGCTGCTATTGGAACGTCTGTCGAAAAGTAAGATCTTGCATGAAAAACATTTTGTTTTTCAAGATATCTAGACGAAACTCGTCATTTATTAGTTTTACTATGCTCCTCATAGATATGCAAGATCATATTAAGATCGGACTACTATATAATATAGCTGCCATAGGAACTTTATCGGTCGAAAATTAGGTTTTTATAAAAATTTGTTTATCAAGATATCTTGACCAAACTTGGCATTTATTAGTTTTACTATGCTCCTCATATATATGCAAAATCCTATTAAGATCGGACAACTATATAATATAGCTGCCATAGGAACGATCGGTCGAAAATTAGGATCTTGCATGAAAAACATTTTGTTTATCAAGATATCTTGACCAAACTCGGCATTTATTAGCTTTACTATGCTCCTCATATATATGCAAAATCCTATTAAGATCGGACCACTATATCATATAGCTGCCATAGGAACGATCGGTCGAAAATATTAGGTTTGTTGTATGACAAACATTTTGTTTTTCAAGATATCTTGACCAAACTCGGCATTTATTAGTTTTACTATGCTCCTCATATATATGCAAAATCCTATTAAGATCGGACCACTATATCATATAGCTGCCATAGGAACGATCGGTCGAAAATTAAGTTGTTGTATGAAAAAAAAGTTTGTTTATCAAGATATCTTGACCAAACTTGGCATTTATTAGTTTTACTATGCTCCTCATATATATGCAAAATCATATTAAGATCGGACCACTATATAATATAGCTGCCATAGGAACGATCGGTCGAAAATTAGGTTGTTGTATGAAAAAAAAGTTTGTTTATCAAGATATCTTGACCAAACTTGGCATTTATTAGTTTTACTATGCTCCTCATATATATGCAAAATCCTATTAAGATCGGACCACTATATCATATAGCTGCCATAGGAACGATCGGTCGAAAATTAGGTTCTTGTATGAAAAAATTTTGTTTATCAAGATATCTTGACCAAACTCGGCATTTATTAGTTTTACTATGCTCCTCATATATATGCAAAATCCTATTAAGATCGGACCACTATATCATATAGCTGCCATAGGAACGATCGGTCGAAAATTAGGTTGTTGTATGAAAAAAAAGTTTGTTTATCAAGGTATCTCGACCAAACTCGGCATTTATTAGTTTTACGATGCTCCTCAAAAATATGCAAAATCCTAATAAGATCGGACAACTATATAATATAGCTGCTATAGGAACAATCGGTCGAAAAATAGGTTGTTGTATGAAAAAAGTTTTTTATCAAGATATCTTGACCAAACTCGGCATTTATTAGTTTTACTATGCTCCTCATATACACATATGAGAACTCCTATTAAGATCGGACCAATATATCATATAGCTGCCACAGGAACGATCGGTCGAAAATTAGGTTGTTGTATGAAAAAAAAAGTTTGTTTATCAAGATATCTTAACCAAACTCGGCATTTATTACTTTTCCTATGCTCCTCATATATATGCAAAATCCTATTAAGATCGGACCACTATATCATATAGCTGCCATAGGAACGATCGGTCGAAAATAGGTTGTTGTATGAAAAAGTTTTTTTTTCAAGATATCTTGACCAAACTTGGCATTTATTAGTTTTACTATGCTCCTCATATATATGCAAAATCCTATTAAGATCGGACCACTATATCATATAGCTGCCATAGGAACGATCGGTCGAAAATTAGGTTGTTGTATGAAAAAAAAGTTTGTTTATCAAGATATCTTGACCAAACTCGGCATTTATTAGTTTTACTATGCTCCTCATATATATGCAAAATCATATTAAGATCGGACCACTATATCATATAGCTGCCATAGGAACGATCGGTCGAAAATTAGGTTGTTGCATGAAAAAGAGTTTGTTTATCAAGATATCTTGACCAAACTCGGCATTTACTAGTTTTACTATGCTCCTCATATATATGCAAAATCCTATTTAGATCGGAACACTATATCATATAGCTGCTATAGGAACGATCAGTCGAAAATAAGGTTGTTTTATGAAAAAAAAGTTTGTTTATCAAGACATCTTGACCAAACTTGGCATTTATTAGTTTTACTATGCTCCTCATATATATACCAAATCATATTAAGATCGGACAACTATATAGTATAGCTGCTATGGGAACGTCGGTCGCAAAGTAGGATCTTGCATGAAAAACATTTTGTTTTTCAAGATATCTCGACGAAACTCGGCATTTATTAGTTTTACTATGCTCCTTATATATATGCAAAATCCTATTAAGATCGGACAACTATATCATATAGCTGCCATATGAACGATCGGTCGAAAATTAAGTTGTTGTATGAAAAAAATGTTTGCTTATCAAGATATCTTGACCAAACTTAGCATTTATTAGTTTCACTATGCTCCTCATATATATAGAAGATCATATTAAGATCGGACTACTATATAATAAGCTGCCATAGGAACGATCTGTCGAAAATTAGTTTGTTTTATGAAAAAAAAGTTTGTTTATCAAGACATCTTGACCAAACTTGGCATTTATTAGTTTTACTATGCTCCTCATATATATACCAAATCATATTAAGATCGGACAACTATATAGTATAGCTGCTATTGGAACGTCATTCGAAAAGTAATATCTTGCATGAAAAACATTTTGTTTTTCAAGATATCTAGACGAAACTCATCATTTATTAGTTTAACTATGCTCCTCATAGATATGCAAGATCATATTAAGATCGGACCACTATATAATATAGCTGACATAGGAACGATCGGTCGAAAATTAGGTTGTTGTATGAAAAAAGTTTCTTTATCAAGATATCTTGACCAAACTTGGCATTTATTAGTTTTACTATGCTACTCATATATATGCGAAATCCTATTAAGATCGGACAACTATATAATATAGTTGCTATAGGAACGATCGGTCGAAAAGTAGGATCTTGCATGAAAAACATTTTGTTTATCAAGATATCTTGACCAAACTCGGCATTTACTAGTTTTACTATGCTCCTCATATATATGCAAAATCCTATTTAGATAGGAACACTATATCATATAGCTGCTATAGGAACGATCGGTCGAAAATAAGTTTGTTGTATGACAAACATTTTGTTTTTCAAGATATCTTGACCAAACTTGGCATTTATTAGTTTTACTATGCTCCTCATATATATGCAAAATCCTATTAAGATCGGACCACTATATCATATAGCTGCCATAGGAACGATCGGTCGAAAATTAGGTTGTTGTATGATAAAAAAGTTTGTTTATCAAGATATCTTGACCAAACTTATCATTTATTAGTTTTACTATGCTACTCATATATATGCAAAATCATATTAAGATCGGACAACTATATAATATAGCTGCTATAGGAACGATCGGTCGAAAAGTAGGATCTTGCATGAAAAACATTTTGTTTATCAAGATATCTTGACCAAACTTGGCATTTATTAGTTTTACTATGCTCCTCATATATATGCAAAATCCTATTTAGATCGGAACACTATATCATATAGCTGCTATAGGAACGATCAGTCGAAAATAAGGTTGTTGTATAAAAAAAAGTTTGTTTATCAAGATATCTTGACCAAACTTGGCATTTATTAGTTTTACTATGCTACTCATATATATGCAAAATCCTATTAAGATCGGACCACTATATAATATAGCTGCTATAGGAACGATCGGTCGAAAAGTAGGATCTTGCATGAAAAACAATTTGTTTATCAAGATATCTTGACCAAACACGGCATTTACTAGTTTTACTATGATCCTCATATATATGCAAAATGCTATTAAGATCGGAACACTATATAATATAGCTGCTATAGGAACGATCAGTCGAAAATAAGGTTGTTGTATGACAAACATTTTTTTTTTCAAGATATCTTGACCAAACTCGGCATTTACTAGTTTTACGATGCTCCTCAAAAATATGCAAAATCCTAATAAGATCGGACAACTATATAATATAGCTGCTATGGGAACAATCGGTCGAAAAATAGGTTGTTGTATAAAAAAAAGTTTGTTTATCAAGATATCTTTACCAAACTTGGCATTTATTAGTTTTACTATGCTACTCATATATATATGCAAAATCATATTAAGATCGGACAACTGTATAATATAGCTGCTATAGGAACGTTCGGTCGAAAAGTAGGATCTTGCATGAAAAACATTTTGTTTTTCAAGATATCTCGACCAAACTCGGCATTTATTTGTTTTACTATGCTCCTCATATATATGCAAAATCCTATTAAGATCGGACCACTATATAATAAAGCTGCCATAGGAACGATCTTTCGAAAATTAGGTTGTTGTATGAAAAAAAGTTTGTTTATCAAGATATCTTGACCAAACTTGGCATTTATTAGTTTTACTATGCTACTCATATATATGCAAAATCATATTAAGATCGGATCACTATATAATATAGCTGCTATAGGAACGATCGGTCGAAAAGTAGGATCTTGCATGAAAAACATTTTGTTTATCAAGATATCTTGACCAAACTCGGCATTTACTAGTTTTACTATGATCCTCATATATATGCAAAATGCTATTAAGATCGGAACACTATATCATATAGCTGCTATAGGAACGATCAGTCGAAAATAAGGTTGTTGTATGACAAACATTTTTTTTTTCAAGATATCTTGACCAAACTCGGCATTTACTAGTTTTACTATGCTCCTCATATATATGCAAAATCCTATTAAGATCGCACCACTATATCATAAAGCTGCCATAGGAACGATCGGTCGAAAATTAGGTTGTTGTATGAAAAAAATGTTTGCTTATCAAGATATGTTGACCAAACTTGGCATTTATTAGTTTTACTATGCTCCTCATATATATGCAAAATCCTATTAAGATCGGACAACTATATAATATAGCTGCCATAGGAACGATCGGTCGAAAATTAGTTTGTTTTATGAAAAAAAAGTTTGTTTATCAAGATATCTTGACCAAACTTGGCATTTATTAGTTTTACTATGCTCCTCATATATATGCAAAATCCTATTAAGATCGGACAACTATATAGTATAGCTGCTATTGGAACGTCGGTCGAAAAGTAGGATCTTGCATGAAAAACATTTTGTTTTTCAAGATATCTTGACGAAACTCGGCATTTATTAGTTTTACTATGCTCCTCATATATATGCAAAATCCTATTAAGATCGGACAAATATATCGAAAATTAAGTTGTTGAATGAAAAAAAAGTTTGTTTATCAAGATATCTTGACCAAACTTGGCATTTATTAGTTTTACTATGCTCCTCATAGATATGCAAGATCATATTAAGATCGGACCACTATATAATATAGCTGACATAGGAACGATCGGTCGAAAATTATGTTGTTGTATGAATAAAGTTTCTTTATCAAGATATCTTGACCAAACTTGGCATTTATTAGTTTTACTATGCTACTCATATATATGCAAAATCCTATTAAGATCGCACCACTATATCATATAGCTGCCATAGGAACGATCGGTCGAAAATTAGGTTGTTGTATGAAAAAAAAGTTTGTTTATCAAGATATCTTGACCAAACTTATCATTTATTAGTTTTACTATGCTACTCATATATATGCAAAATCATATTAAGATCGGATCACTATATAATATAGCTGCTATAGGAACGATCGGTCGAAAAATAGAATCTTGCATGAAAAACATTTTGTTTTTCAAGATATCTCGACCAAACTCGGCATTTATTAGTTTTACTATGCTCCTCATATATATGCAAAATCCTATTAAGATCGGACCACTATATAATAAAGCTGCCATAGGAACGATCTTTCGAAAATTAGGTTGTTGTATGCAAAAAAATTTTGTTTATCAAGGTATCTCGACCAAACTCGGCATTTATTGGTTGTACGATGCTCCTCAAAAATATGCAAAATCCTAATATGATCGGACAACTATATAATATAGCTGCCATGGGAACAATCGGTCGAAAAATAGGTTGTTGTATAAAAAAAAGTTTGTTTATCAATATATCTTTACCAAACTTGGCATTTATTAGTTTTACTATGCTACTCATATATATATGCAAAATCATATTAAGATCGGACAACTGTATAATATAGCTGCTATAGGAACGATCGGTCGAAAAATAGGATCTTGCATGAAAAACATTTTGTTTTTCAAGATATCTCGACCAAACTCGGCATTTATTAGTTTTACTATGCTCCTCATATATATATGCAAAATCCTATTAAGATCGGACCACTATATAATAAAGCTGCCATAGGAACGATCTGTCGAAAATTAGGTTGTTGTATGAAAAAAAGTTTGTTTATCAAGATATCTTGACCAAACTTGGCATTTATTAGTTTTACTATGCTACTCATATATATGCAAAATCCTATTAAGATCGCACCACTATATCATATAGCTGCCAAGATATCTTGACCAAACTTATCATTTATTAGTTTTACTATGCTATTCATATATATGCAAAATCATATTAAGATCGGATCACTATATAATATAGCTGCTATAGGAACGATCGGTCGAAAAGTAGGATCTTGCATGAAAAACATTTTGTTTATCAAGATATCTTGACCAAACTCGGCATTTACTAGTTTTACTATGCTCCTCATATATATGCAAAATGCTATTAAGATCGGAACACTATATCATATAGCTGCTATAGGAACGATCAGTCGAAAATAAGGTTGTTGTATGACAAACATTTTTTTTTTCAAGATATCTTGACCAAACTCGGCATTTACTAGTTTTACTAATCTCCTCATATATATGCAAAATCCTATTAAGATCGGACCACTATATCATATAGCTGCTATAGGAACGATCAGTCGAAAATAAGGTTGTTGTATAAAAAAAAGTTTGATTATCAAGATATCTTGACCAAACTTGGCATTTATTAGTTTTACTATGCTACTCATATATATATGCAAAATCATATTAAGATCGGACAACTATATAATATAGCTGCTATAGGAACGATCGGTCGAAAATTAGGTTGTTGTATGAAAAAAAAGTTTGTTTATCAAGATATCTTAACCAAACTTATCATTTATTAGTTTTACTATGCTACTCATATATATGCAAAATCATATTAAGATCGGATCACTATATAATATAGCTGCTATAGGAACGATCGGTCGAAAAGTAGGATCTTGCATGAAAAACATTTTGTTTATCAAGATATCTTGACCAAACTTGGCATTTACTAGTTTTACTATGATCCTCATATATATGCAAAATGCTATTAAGATCGGAACACTATATCATATAGCTGCTATAGGAACGATCAGTCGAAAATAAGGTTGTTGTATGACAAACATTTTTTTTTTCAAGATATCTTGACCAAACTCGGCATTTATTAGTTTTACTATGCTCCTCATATATATGCAAAATCCTATTAAGATCGGACCATTATATAATAAAGCTGCCATAGGAACGATCTTTCGAAAATTAGGTTGTTGTATGAAAAAAATGTTTGCTTATCAAGATATCTTGACCAAACTCGGCATTTACTAGTTTTACTATGGTCCTCATATATATGCAAAATCCTATTTAGATCGGAACACTATATCAAATAGCTGGTATAGGAACGATCAGTCGAAAATAAGGTTGTTGTATAAAAAAAAGTTTGTTTATCAAGATATCTTGACCAAACTTGGCCTTTATTAGTTTTACTATGCTTCTCATATATATGCAAAATCCTATTAAGATCGCACCACTATATAATATAGCTGCTATAGGAACGATCGGTCGAAAAGTAGGATCTTGCATGAAAAACATTTTGTTTATCAAGATATCTTGACCAAACTCGACATTTATTAGCTTTACTATGATCCTCATATATATGCAAAATGCTATTAAGATCGGACCACTATATCATATAGCTGCCATAAGAACGATCGGTCGAAAATTAGGTTGTTGTATGAAAAAAAATTTTGTTTATCAAGGTATCTCGACCAAACTCGGCATTTATTGGTTGTACGATGCTCCTCAAAAATATGCAAAATCCTAATAAGATCGGACAACTATATAATATAGCTGCTATGGGAACAATCGGTCGAAAAATAGGTTGTTGTATGAAAAAAAAGTTTCTTTATCAAGATATCTTTACCAAACTTGGCATTTATTAGTTTTACTATGCTACTCATATATATATGCAAAATCATATTAAGATCGGACAGCTGTATAATTTAGCTGCTATAGGAACGATCGGTCGAAAAATAGGATCTTGCATGAAAAACATTTTGTTTTTCAAGATATCTCGACCAAACTCGGCATTTATTTGTTTTACTATGCTCCTCATATATATGCAAAATCCTATTAAGATCGGACCACTATATAATAAAGCTGCCATAGGAACGATCTTTCGAAAATTAGGTTGTTGTATGAAAAAAAGTTTGTTTATCAAGATATCTTGACCAAACTTGGCATTTATTAGTTTTACTATGCTACTCATATATATGCAAAATCATATTAAGATCGGATCACTATATAATATAGCTGCTACAGGAACGATCGGTTGAAAAGTAGGATCTTGCATGAAAAACATTTGTTTATCAAGATATCTTGACCAAACTCGGCATTTACTAGTTTTACTATGATCCTCATATATATGCAAAATGCTATTAAGATCGGAACACTATATCATATAGCTGCTATAGGAACGATCAGTAGAAAATAAGGTTGTTGTATGACAAACATTTTTTTTTTCAAGATATCTTGACCAAACTCGGCATTTACTAGTTTTACTATGCTCCTCATATATATGTAAAATCCTATTAAGATCGGACCACTATATCAAATTTGGCTGCCATATGAACGATCGGTCGAAAATTAAGTTGTTGTATGAAAAAAATGTTTGCTTATCAAGATATCTTGACCAAACTTGGCATTTATTAGTTTTACTATGCTCCTCATATATATGCAAAATCCTATTAAGATCGGACGACTATATAGTATAGCTGCTATTGGAACGTCGGTCGAAAAGTAGGATCTTGCATGAAAAACATTTTGTTTATCAAGATATCTTGACCAAACTCGACATTTATTAGCTTTACTATGATCCTCATATATATGCAAAATCCTATTAAGATCGGACCACTATATCATATAGCTGCCATAGGAACGATCGGTCGAAAATTAGGTTGTTGTATGAAAAAAAAGTTTGTTTATCAAGATATCTTGACCAAACTCGGCATTTATTGGTTTTACTATGCTCCTCAAAAATGTGCAAAATGCCATTGTTTTATGAAAAAAAAGTTTGATCTTGCATGAAACACATTTTGTTTTTCAAGATATCTTGACGAAACGCGGCATTTCTTAGTTCTACTATGCTCCTCATATATATGCGAACTCCTATTAAGATCGGACTACTATATCATATAGCTGCCATAGGAACGATCGGTCGAAAATTAGGTTGTTGTATGAAAAAAAAGTTTGTTTATCAAGATATCTTGACCAAACTTGGCATTTATTGGTTTTACTATGCTCCTCAAAAATGTGCAAAATCCTATCAAGGTTGGACCACTATATCATATAGCTGCCATATGAACGATCGGTCGAAAATTAGGTTGTTGTATGAAAAAAAATGTTGTGTATCAAGATATCTTGACCAAACTTATCATTTTTTATTAAACCTATGCTCCTCATATATATGCAAAATCCTATTTAGATCGGACAACTATATAAAATAGCTGCTATAGGAACGTCGGTCGTAAAGTAGGATCTTACATGAAAAATATTTTGTTATTCAAGATATCTTGACCAAACTCGGCATTTATTAGTTTTACTGAGCTCCTCATTTATATGCAAAGTCCCATTAAGATCGGACCACTGTATAAAAAAGCTGCCATAGGAACGATCGGTCGAAAATTAAGTTGTTATATGAAAAAAAAGTTTGTTTATCAATTTATCTTGACCAAACTTGGCATTTAATAGTTTTACTGAGCTCCTCATTTATATGCAAAGTCCCATTAAGATCGGACCACTGTATAAAAAAGCTGCCATAGGAACGATCGGTCGAAAATTAAGTTGTTATATGAAAAAAAAGTTTGTTTATCAATATACCTTGACCAAACTCGGCCTTAACCATTTTCTCGGCATTAAAAGGTTGGGTCTGCAAGGGTATTAGATCTTCGGCATGCCGAAGATAGCCCTTCTTTCTCGTTTTTCATACAACAACTTAATTTTCGAATGATCATTCCTATGGCAGCTATATGATATGGTGGTGCGATCTTAATAGGATTTCGCATATGTATGAGGAGCACAGTAAAACTATTAAATGCCAAGTTTGGTCAAGATAAATTGATAAACAAACTTTTTTTTCATATAACAACTTAATTTTCGACCGATCGTTCCTATGGCAGCTTTTTTATACAGTGGTCCGATCTTAATGGGACTTTGCATATAAATGAGGAGCTCAGTAAAACTAATAAATGCCGAGTTTGGTCAAGATATCTTGAATAACAAAATATTTTTCATGTAAGATCCTACTTTACGACCGACGTTCCTATAGCAGCTATTTTATATAGTTGTCCGATCTTAATAGGATTTTGCATATATATGAGGAGCATAGGTTTAATAAAAAATGATAAGTTTGGTCAAGATATCTTGATACACAACATTTTTTTTCATACAACAACCTAATTTTCGACCGATCGTTCATATGGCAGCTATATGATATAGTGGTCCAACCTTGATAGGATTTTGCACATTTTTGAGGAGCATAGTAAAACCAATAAATGCCAAGTTTGGTCAAGATATCTTGATAAACAAACTTTTTTTTCATACAACAAACTAATTTTCGACCGATCGTTCCTATGGCAGCTATATGATATAGTAGTCCGATCTTAATAGGAGTTCGCATATATATGAGGAGCATAGTAGAACTAAGAAATGCCGCGTTTCGTCAAGATATCTTGAAAAACAAAATGTGTTTCATGCAAGATCAAACTTTTTTTTCATAAAACAATGGCATTTTGCACATTTTTGAGGAGCATAGTAAAACCAATAAATGCCGAGTTTGGTCAAGATATCTTGATAAACAAACTTTTTTTTCATACAACAACCTAATTTTCGACCGATCGTTCCTATGGCAGCTATATGATATAGTGGTCCGATCTTAATAGGATTTTGCATATATTTGAGGAGCATAGTAAAACTAATAAATGCCAAGTTTGGTCAAGATATCTTGATAAACTAACTTTTTTTTCATACAACATCCAAATTTTCGACCGATCGTTCCTATGGCAGCTATATGATATAGTGGTCCGATCTTAATAGGATTTCGCATATATATGAGTAGCATAGTAAAACTATTAAATGCCAAGTTTGGTCAAGATATCTTGATAAACAAATTTTTTTTTCATACAACAACCTAATTTTCGACCGATCGTTCCTATGGCAGCTATATGATATAGTGGTCCGATCTTAATAGGAGTTCTCATATATATGAGCAGCATAGTAAAACTAAGAAATGCAGAGTTTGGTCGAGATATCTTGAAAAACAAAATGTTTTTCATGCAAGATCCTACTTTTCGACCGATCGTTCCTATGGCAGCTTTATTATATAGTGGTCCGATCTTAATAGAATTTTGCATATATATGAGGAGCATAGTAAAACTAATAAATGCCGAGTTTGGTCAAGATATCTTGATAAACAAACTTTTTTTTCATACAACAACCTAATTTTCGACCGATTGTTCCTATGGCAGCTATATTATATAGTGGTCCGATCTTAATATGATCTTGCATATCTATGAGGAGCATAGTAAAACTAATAAATGCCAAGTTTGGTCAAGATATCTTGATACACAAAATTTTTTTCATACAACAACCTACTTTTTGACCGATCGTTCCTATGGCATTATATTATATATAATTATTATATAGTGGCCCGATCTTAATAGAATTTTGCATATATATGAGGAGCATAGTAAAACTAATAAATGCCGAGTTTGGTCAAGATATCTTGATAAACAAACTTTTTTTCATTCAACAACTTAATTTTCGACCGATCGTTCCTATGGCAGCTATATGATTTAGTGGTCCGATCTTAATAGGATTTCACATATATATGAGTAGCATAGTAAAACTAATAAATGCCGTGTTTGGTCAAGATATCTTGATAAACAAACTTTTTTTCATACAACAACCTAATTTTCGACCGATTGTTCCTATGGCAGCTATATTATATAGTGGTCCGATCTTAATAGGATTTTGCATATATATGAGTAGCATAGTAAAACTAATAAGTGCCAAGTTTGGTCAAGATATCTTGATAAAGAAACTTTATTCATACAACAACATAATTTTCGACCGATCGTTCCTATGTCAGCTATATTATATAGTGGTCCGATCTTATATGATCTTGCATATCTATGAGGAGCATAGTAAAACTAATAAATGCCAAGTTTGGTCAAGATATCTTGATAAACAAACTTTTTTTCATTCAACAACTTAATTTTCGATTTATTTGTCCGATCTTAATAGGATTTTGCATATATATGAGGAGCATAGTAAAACTATTAAATGCCTAGTTTGGTCAACATATCTTGATAAACAAACTTTTTTTTCATACAACAACTTAATTTTCGACCGATTGTTCCTATGGCAGCTATATTATATAGTGGTCCGATCTTAATAGGATTTCGCATATATATGAGTAGCATAGTTAAACTAATAAATGCCAAGTTTGGTCAAGATATTTTGATAATCAAACTTTTTTTTCATTCAACAACTTAATGTTCGACCGATCGTTCCTATGGCAGCTTTATTATATATTTGTCCGATCTTAATAGGATTTTGCATATATATGAGGAGCATAGTAAAACTAATAAATGCCGAGTTTGGTCAAGATATCTTGATAAACAAAATGTTTTTCATGCAAGATCCTACTTTTCGACCGACGTTCCTATGGCAGCTATACTATATAGTTGTCCGATCTTAATAGGATTTTGCATATATATGAGGAGCATAGTGAAACTCATAAATACCAAGTTTGGTCACGATATTTTGATAAACAAACTTTTTTTTCAGGAAACAAACTAATTTTCGACCGATCGTTCCTATGGCAGCTATATTATATAGTAGTCCGATCTTAATATGATCTTCTATATATATGAGGAGCATAGTAAAACTAATAAATGCCAAGTTTGGTCAAGATATCTTGATAAGCAAACTTTTTTTTCATGAAACAAACTAATTTTCGACCGATCGTTCCTATGGCAGCTATATTATATAGTAGTCGATCTTAATATGATCTTCTATATATATGAGGAGCATAGTAAAACTAATAAATGCCAAGTTTGGTCAAGATATCTTGATACACAAAATTTTTTTCAAACAACAACCTAATTATCGACCGATCGTTCCTATGGCAGCTATATGATTTAGTGGTCCGACCTTAATAGGATTTTGCACATTTTTGAGGAGCATAGTAAAACCAATAAATGCCAAGTTTGGTCAAGATATCTTGATAAACAAACTTTTTTTTCATAAAACAACTTAATTTTTGACCGATCGTTCCTATGGTGGATTTCACATATATATGAGTAGCATAGTAAAACTAATAAATGCCTAGTTTGGTTAAGATATCTTGATAAACAAACTTTTTTTCATACAACAACCTAATTTTCGACCGATTGTTCCTATGGCAGCTTTATTATATAGTGGCCCGATCTTAATAGAATTTTGCATATATATGAGGAGCATAGTAAAACTAATAAATGCCGAGTTTAATCAAGATATCTTGATTAACAACCTTTTTTTCATTCAACAACTTAATTTTCGGCCGATCGTTCCTATGGCAGCTATATGATATAGTGGTCCGATCTTAATAGGAGTTCTCATGTATATGAGGAGCATAGTAAAACTAAGAAATGCAGAGTTTGGTCAAGATATCTTGAAAAACAAAATGTTTTTCATGCAAGATCCTACTTTTCGACCGATCGTTCCTATAGCAGCTTTATTATATAGTGGCCCGATCTTAATAGAATTTTGCATATATATGAAGAGCATAGTAAAACTAATAAATGCCGAGTTTAATCAAGATATCTTGATTAACAACCTTTTTTTCATTCAACAACTTAATTTTCGACCGATCGTTCCTATGGCAGCTATATGATATAATGGTGCGATCTTAATAGGATTTCGCATATATATGAGGAGCATAGTAAAGCTAATAAATGCCAAGTTTGGTCAAGATATCTTGATAAACAAACTTTTTTTTCAAACGAAAACCTAATTTTCGACCGATCGTTCCTATGGCAGCTATATGATTTAGTGGTCCGATCTTAATAGGATTTCACATATATATGAGTAGCATAGTAAAACTAATAAATGCCTAGTTTGGTCAAGATATCTTGATAAACAAACTTTTTTCATACAACAACCTAATTTTCGACCGATTGTTCCTATGGCAGCTATATTATATAGTGGTCCGATCTTAATATGATCTTGCATATCTATGAGGAGCACAATAAAACTAATAAATGCCAAGTTTGGTCAAGATATCTTGATAAACAAACTTTTTTCATACAACAACCAAATTTTCGACCGATCGTTCCTATGTCAGCTATATTATATCGTGGTCCGATCTTAATATGATCTTGCATATCTATGAGGAGCATAGTAAAACTAATAAATGCCAAGTTTGGTCAAGGTATTTTGATAATCAAACTTTTTTTTCATTCAACAACTTAATGTTCGACCGATCGTTCCTATGGCAGCTATATGATATAGTGGTGCGATCTTAATAGGATTTCGCATATGTATGAGGAGCACAGTAAAGCTAATAAATGCCAAGTTTGGTCAAGATATCTTGATAAACAAACTTTTTTTTCATACAACAACTTAATTTTCGACCGATCGTTCCTATGGCAGCTTTATTATATATTTGTCCGATCTTAATAGGATTTAGCATATATATGAGGAGCATAGTAAAACTAATAAATGCTGAGTTTCGTCAAGATATCTTGAAAAACAAAATGTTTTTCATGCAAGATCCTACTTTTCGACCGACGTTCCTATAGCAGCTATACTATATAGTTGTCCGATCTTAATAGGATTTTGCATATATATGAGAAGCATAGTAAAACTAATAAATGCCGAGTTTGGTCAAGATATCTTGATTAACAACCTTTTTTTCATTCAACAACTTAATTTTCGACCGATCGTTCCTATGGCAGCTATATGATATAATGGTGCGATCTTAATAGGATTTCGCATATATATGAGTAGCATAGTAAAGCTAATAAATGCCAAGTTTGGTCAAGATATCTTGATAAACAAATCTTTTTTTCATACAACAACCTAATTTTCGACCGATCGTTCCTATGGCAGCTATATGATTTAGTGGTGCGATCTTAATAGGATTTCGCATATATTTCAGTAGCATAGTAAAGCTAATAAATGAAGAGTTTGGTCAAGATATCTTGATAAACAACATTTTTTTTCATACAACAACTTAATTTTCGACCGATCGTTCCTATGGCAGCTTTATTATATAGTGGTCCGATCTTAATAGGATTTTGCATATATATGAGGAGCATAGTAAAACTAATAAATGCCAAGTTTGGTCAAGATATCTTGAAAAACAAAATGTTTTTGCTGAAACAAACTAATTTTCGACCGATCGTTCCTATGGCAGCTATATTATATAGTAGTCCGATCTTAATATGATCTTCTATATATATGAGGAGCATAGTAAAACTAATAAATGCCAAGTTTGGTCAAGATATTTTGATAATCATACTTTTTTTTCATTCAACAACTTAATGTTCGACCGATCGTTCCTATGGCAGCTATATGATATAGTGGTGCGATCTTAATAGGATTTCGCATATATATGAGGAGCATAATAAAACTATTAAATGCCAAGTTTGGTCAAGATATCTTGATAAACAAACTTTTTTTTCATACAACAAATTAATTTTCGACCGATCGTTCCTATGGCAGCTTTATTATATATTTGTCCGATCTTAATAGGATTTTGCATATATATGAGGAGCATAGTAAAACTAATAAATGCCAAGTTTGGTCAAGATATCTTGAAAAACAAAATGTTTTTCATGAAACAAACTAATTTTCGACCGATCGTTCCTATGGCAGCTATATTATATAGTAGTCCGATCTTAATATGATCTTCTATATATATGAGGAGCATAGTAAAACTAATAAATGCCAAGTTTGGTCAAGATATCTTGATAAGCAAACTTTTTTTTCATAAAACAACTTAATTTTCGACCGACGTTCCTATAGCAGCTATACTATATAGTTGTCCGATCTTAATAGGATTTTGCATATATATGAGTAGCATAGTAAAACTAAGAAATGCCAAGTTTGGTCAAGATATCTTGATAAACAAACTTTTTTCATACAACAACCTAATTTTCGACCGATCGTTCCTATGTCAGCTATATTATATAGTGGTCCGATCTTAATATGATCTTGCATATCTATGAGGAGCATAGTAAAACTAATAAATGCCAAGTTTCGTCAAGATATTTTGATAATCATTCTTTTTTTTCATTCAACAACTTAATGTTCGACCGATCGTTCCTATGGCGGCTATATGATATAGTGGTCCGATCTTAATAGAATTTTGCATATATATGAGGAGCATAGTAAAACTAATAAATGTCGAGTTTGGTCAAGATATCTTGATAAACAAAAGGTTTTTTCATACAAAAACTTAATTTTCGACCGATCGTTCCTATGGCAGCTATATGATATAGTGGTCCGATCCAGCTGGTTTTGACATATGTGCTGCGTGCAACAGAAATAGGGACTTCTGCAAAGTTTCATTAAGATAGCTTTAAAACTGAGGGACTAGTTCGCATAGAAACAGACAGACGGACAGACGGACGGACGGACAGACGGACAGACGGACAGACGGACAGACGGACATGGCTATATCGACTCGGCTGTTGATGCTGATCAAGAATATATATACTTTATGGGGTCGGAGATGTCTCCTTCTATGCGTTACACATTTCACGACAAAATTTTAATACCCTCTGCAAGGGTATAAAAATGTTGTTTATCAAGATATCTTGACCAAACTCGTCATTTTTTTTTTTTTATTAATGGTCGACAAAACGAGTGTCTTCCTCATTATTCAATAGATATTATATACAATAGATAATGGAATTATATGCTAAAAACCTAGTTAGATAACACAATTCTCTAAATAGCCTCACCGACCGATGGAGGTGTTATAGTTGCCAGTCCGGCCAGCTGTGCCCTTTTTCACAGCTAAATTTGTCAGTGACGCTATTAGAGCCTACATCTAAGCAGAAGGGTGTAAGTAGGAAAAAGTGTTCTTAAGTAAAATTAAAAATAATCTTAGTTTGCTATAATAATTAATAAAATACAATAAATAAGAAAAAAGAAAGTAAGAAGATTGTTAATAAAGTAAAGAAATTTAAGCTAGATATATAGAGTGTTAAGTAGATAGGACAGAGAGAAACGATTTTATTAGGGGAAGAGAAAGTTCGGTAGAGAAAACGTGATGCAAACTATTATAATTTTTACATAGCTCGCGAAAAGGATTGTGCATAGCGTAATCTGTTGTGCACGTAGACAGGAATAAGGGGCAGTAATTTCTGGTTGGTCTAGACGGAACAGAGAATTGAAGACGCCCTAGCAGAAAAGGAGAATCTATATCGCCAATAATCAACTTATGTAGAAGGACAACACCGAGAATTGTCCTACGGTCGGTTAACGACGGAAGGTTAAGAAGAAGCAGCCTGCTGGAGTAGGATGGCAAACGAAGATTAGGGTCCCAATTTAAACCTCGTAAGGCAAAAAGCAGAAATTGCTGCGGAGACCAGATGCAAGAGCAGTATTCAAGGATAGGGCGAACAAGAGAGATGTACAGAAGTTTCGTTATAAAAGGATCGTTAAACTCTTTAGACCATCGTTTAATGAATCCAAGCACACCTTTTGCCTCATTAACGATGGTATCTATGTGAAGATTGAAACAGAGTTGAGAATCAAAAAGAACGCCTAGATCCTTAACTGTTAGTATACGTTGCAAATGGGTATTGTCGATTGTATAACTGACAAGATAAGGTGTCATAAACATACACTTTGAACAATTCAGATGCAATTGATTGGCCGAACACCAAAGTTGCATAGCGTTCAAATCGTCTTGTAGACGAGAATGATGTAGGGGATTAGTATATGATAGAATAAGTTTCACATCTTCCGCATACATGATTACACGGGCATGTGATATAACAGAGGGGAGATCATTTATAAAAAGAGTAAAGAGTAAAGGTCCAAGATGACTACCTTGAGGAACACCAGAAGTAACGTGAACCTGTTTAGAGGTAGTCTGCCTCAGCATTACTCTTTGGGTCCTACCTTTTAAATAAGAGCTAATCCAAAGCAAAAGAGACGGATGGAAACCTATTCGGTCAAGTTTAAAAAGTAAAATGTCATGGTGCACAGAGTCAAACGCCTTACTGAAGTCAGTATAAATGACATCAGTTTGCATCATTACGAATCCGTGTTGAACAGGGGAAAAACTGATTTGCAGAAATGCTGCAAATTCGAAGTGATTATTTTTTCAAATAATTTAGGAATATCGGACAGTTATGCAATGCCCCTGTAATTTAGTATATCAGACTTTCCACCTTTCTTGTGGAGAGGAATGATATAAGATTCTTTCCAAAGAGATGGAAAGACAGAAGATTCAAGAGATAGATTAAAAAGCTTTTGCAATGGATAAAGAAGGGAAGAACTACACTCCTTGAGTAGACAACTAGGAATATTGTCAGGCCCAGGAGAGTAAGAAGATTTTAAAGAGTTTATAGCTAAAAGGAGAGAGGAGTGTGAAATAATAGGAAGAGGTATAGAACTAGAGGAAGAAATAGTATAAGGGTAAGAATTATTATTAGGACAGACTGAGGAGTAAGTTGATTGGAAAAAATTAGCAAAGAGGTCAGCAGAATCAGAGTCATTGCTAGCTTTATCCATCCCGAGAGAAAAGAAGATGGCAAACTTGAAGATTTCCGCTTCAAGTTTACAAAATTGTCTCGGATTTTGGGCAAATTGCCTTTTGAAACGAATTAGATAATTCTCATTGCATTGAGAATTTCGAAGAAAGAAGTTCGACTTGGCAATGGAATATTTAGCCAACTCTGTAAACGAACCAGACTTATTAAACTTTTTAAAATTTTTAAAATATTTAGATTTTAGATTTTTAAGATTTGATAATCTGGGAGTAATCCAGGGTGGTTTTGAAGAAGTAGTCGAAGGAATTGACTTGGGAATACTCATATCTAAGAGAGAGTTTAGGGTGCTATAAAAAAAAGTAATAGCAGTATTCATATCAACCGAGTCATATAAGAAAGACCAATCGGTGGCATAAATAAGCTGATTAAGCAATGAATAATTTCCTTTGCGAAAGCAGCGGCGGGGCTTATTGGCTGATGAGCACGAAATGAGAGGATTACACATTGCAACCTCTAAAGTAGGATGATATACATCCTCAGGAAGAGATAAAGGAGGGGACCTAGACACAGTAGAAATAAGGTAGTCGTTTACAAATACAAGGTCAAGTGTTCTATTCAAATGATTAGAAATTGAATTGATTTGAAACAACGAAAGATCAAGCATGCAGTCTATAAAATCATGCTGTGCTGAGGGCACTAGATAATTTTCGGCAGTGAACAATGACCAAGAGATGTTCGGCAAATTAAAATCACCCAACACGATAAATAGGTCATTATCACGCACGTGTGAAGTAACTTCTTTAATACAAGTAATATGTTTCATATAAACTTGAATATCAGAAGATGGCGGAAGCTAAGAGCATGTAATATAGATATTCCGTGTAGGAAAAGACACCTTAACTGAGACAATCTCAGCGTCAGTAGTCGTACTAAAACAGAAAAGTTCTGACTGGAGAGTGGCTTTAACGGCAATTAACACCCCACCACCTCGAGTCGGCCGATCATTTCTATGCAAAATAAAACTATTCGAAAATACCTCAAAATCGGATATGGTTGAATTTAACCATGTTTCTGAAAATGCTATTATATCCGAGTCGAAGGAAGTACTGGCCATGTAAAGATTTTTAAGCTTTGAAATAAGACCTCTGACTTTCTGATAATGAATACAGATTTGGTCAGAAGATGAAGTTAGTTTTTTGGGGCAGAAATGGTACCCTGTATTGAAGGGACTGGAAGGGAGACAGGCTGGTTACCCTTTATTGGTTTGAACTCGTGTACAATCATGTGTGGAGGCCAAAATTTGGCATCACAAATGATTGGGAACATATCATGTGAAACATTTATTTTTAATGATGATATTTCACGAGTGGAGAAATTAAATTTGGTAATTGACACACTAGCAGAAGATTTGCTAGCAATATAGGCTGCCAATGACTCAGAAGTGGTGTCCGATGAAAGTCGAGACACAAAAACTTGCCTACGAGGGGCAACAACCGTTAAAGTAGGTGCTGATGGGGCTGCAGATAATACAGGAGATGGAGGAGCTAAAGAGGCACCATGATTGTGTTTAACAATCTGGGCAAGATTACGCGCAGGTCTACCTTTGCGGCCAGGAGCTGACGGGGCTGAGGCAGTTTGGATAACTGGGACAGTATCAGGTACGGGCTCTTCTGGAACTACTATAGGGGATGAAACGGGGTTAGTATTTGGGCAGTCGCTTGGAGAAGGCGATAAAGACAACATTGGAGATAAATCCAAGTTGCTAGGTAGGGACAAGAAAGGCGTAGGTGTCTGAACAGACGTAGAGGGCAATTGCAAAAGTTGAGGCTCCAACCGGCGATTGGTTGGAGACTCGAATTTATATTTGGCAAGCAACTCAAAACTCGAGTCAAATTTACTCGACAGCTGCTAAGCCACATTATTCAATTTTAAGAATTGATTTCTCACAGAATTATAAATTCTGGAGAAATCAATTTGCTTGTCGATCCAATCTGGGCACGACCAACGCAAGCCACCGCAGCCCTTCTTGGCAACTGCAGCGATCTTGTTGCAATCACGCTCAGTGAGACCTGCACATTTAGCATGCATCATATTCTCACACAGCCAGCAATTAACAAATTGCAGGAGATCAGAATCATCAGCCTGCTTGAACGTGCAAGGTTTCTTACAGCACGACATAATTATTACAATTATGCAAGTTGCGAGAGCGCAGAGCAAAACGAAAACGGTGCACAAGAATAGAGCAAGTAAACACTCGAAAAATAACTATTCGTACAGAAACAAATTGTTTGAAGCGAAAAGCAACAGCAAAAATTTGCGAGAGCGCGATGCACAAGCAGAAATATGCAGCAGCGAACACACGCACAAACAAGTGTATGCACAGGGGAGCGACAAAGCAAAAGAGTCAAAATAGGCAATAACAAAAATACGGAACTGACGCCGCGTTCAATAAATGCAATTATTAACAGGCTTACGCTGCGACAACAGAATAACACTTTGCACAATTATAAAGCTTTTTAAATAAAGCACAAAAAAGGCCAAATTTAGATATAACGAGAAAGAAGGGCTATCTTCGGCATGCCGAAGATCTAATACCCTTGCAGACCCAACCTTTTAATGCCGAGAAAATGGTTAAGGCCGAGTTTGGTCAAGGTATATTGATAAACAAAAAAAAGGCTTTTAATCAAAAACCGATGTGAATAAGATTCTGCAAAAATGAAGGGAGCATAGTGAAATCTTTAAATGCCGTGTTTAATCGAAAAATCATGAAAAACAAAAAATGGTCCATACAAAAACTTTATAATATGATATAGTGGTCCGATCTTAATAGGATTTTGCATATATATGAGGAGCATAGTAAAATTAATAAATTCCGAGTTTGGTTCGATGTTTGTTCAAAATATCTTTATAAACAAAATATTTTTTCATACAACAACCTAATTTTCGAATGATCGTTCCTATGGCAGCTATATGCTATAGTGGTCCGATCCAGCTGATTTTGACATATGTGCTGCGTGCAACAGAAAAAGCGACTTCTGCAAAGTTTCATTAAGATAGCTTTAAAACTGAGAGACTAGTTCGCATAGAAACAGACAGACGGACAGACGGACATGGCTATATCGACTCGGCTGTTGATGCTGATTAAGAATATATATACTTTATGGGGTCGGAGATGTCTCCTTCTATGCGTTACACATTTCACGACCAAATTATAATACCCTCTGCAAGGGTATAAAAAGCTGGATTAAAGCCCAAAAATATATAAAAATCTTGGAACACAAGTAAAACACGTCAATCACTCTCAACTGAGAATGTATTAGCTTTACTATGCTACTCATATATAAGCAAAATCTTATTAAGATCGCACCACTATATCATATAGCTGCCATTAGAACGATCGGTTAAAAATAAGATCTTGCATGAAAATCATTTTTTTTTTCAAGATATCTTGACCAAACTCGGCATTTATTAGTTTTACTATGATCCTCATATATATGCAAAATGATATTAAGATCGGACCACTATATCATATAGCTGCTATAGGAACGATCAGTTGAAAAGTAGGATCTGGCATGAAAAACATTTTGTTTTTCAAGATATCTTGACAAAACTCGGCATTTATTAGTTTTACTATGCTCCTCATATTAATGCAGAATCCTATTAAGATCGGACCACTATATCATATAGCTGCCATAGGAACGATCGGTCGAAAATTAGGTTCTTGTATGAAAAAAAGGTTTGTTTATCAAGATATCTTAACCAAACTTGGCATTTATTAGTTTTACTATGCTCCTCATATATATGCAAATCCTATTAAGATCGGACCACTATATCATATAGCTGCCATAGGAACGATCGGTCGAAAATTAGGTTGTTGTATGAAAAAAAGGATTGTTTATCAAGATATCTTAACCAAACTTGGCATTTATTAGTTTTACTTTGCTCATCATATATATGCGAAATCCTATTAAGATCGCACCACAATATCATATAGCTGCCATAGAAACGATCGGTTAAAAATTAAGTTGTTGTATGAAAAAAAATGTTCTTTATCAAGATATCTTGACCAAACTCGTCATTTATTAGCTTTACTATGCTACTCATATATATGCGAAATACTATTAAGATCGGACCACTATATCATGTAGCTGCCATAGGAACGATCGGTCGAAAAGTAGGATCTTGCATGAAAAACATTTTTTTTTTTCAAGATATCTTGACCAAACTCGGCATTTATTAGTTTTACTATGCTCCTCATATTTATGCACCATGCTTTTAAGATCGGACCACTATATCATATAGCTGCCATAGGAATGATCAGTCGAAAATTAGGTTGTTGTATGAAAAAATATTTTGTTTATAAAGATATTTTGAACAAACATCGCATTTATTAGTTTTACTTTGCTCCTCATATATATGCGAAATCCTATTAAGATCGGACAACTATATAATATAGCTGCTAAAGGAACGATCGGTCGAAAATTAGGATCTTGCATGAAAAACATTTTGTTTTTCAAGATATCATGACCAAACTTATCATATATTAGTATAACTATGCTCCTCATAGATATGCAGAATCCTATTAAGATCGGACAACTATATAATAAAGCTGCCATAGGAACTGACGGTCGAAAATTAAGTTGTTGTCTGAAAAAAAATTTTCTTTATCAAGATATCTTAACCAAACTCGTCATTTATTAGCTTGACTATGATACTCATATATATGCGAAATCCTATTAAGATCGGACCACTATATCATATAGCTGCCATAGGAACGATCGGTCGAAAATTAGGTTCTTGTATGAAAAAAAGGTTTGTTTATCAAGATATCTGAACCAAACTTGGCATTTATTAGTTTTACTATGCTCCTCATATATATGCAAAATCCTATTAAAATCGGACAACTATATAATATAGCTGCTATAGGATCGATCGGATGAAAAGTAGGCTCTTGCATGAAAAACATTTTGTTTTTCAAGATATCTTGACCAAACTCGGCATTTATTAGTTTTACTATGCTCCTCATATATATGCAAATCCTATTAAGATCGCACCACTATATCATATAGCTGCCATAGGAAAAAAAGGTTTGTTTATCAAGATATCTTAACCAAACTTGGCATTTATTAGTTTTACTTTGCTCCTCATATATATGCGACATCCTATTAAGATCGCACCACTATATCATATAGCTGCCATTAGAACGATCGGTTAAAAATTAAGTTGTTGTATGAAAAAATAGTTTCTTTATTAAGATATCTTGACCAAACTCGTCATTTATAAGCTTTACTATGCTACTCATATATATGCGAAATACTATTAAGACGGACCACTATATCATATAGCTGTCATAGGAACGATCGGTCGAAAAGTAGGATCTTGCATGAAAAACACTTTTTTCTACAAGATATCTTGACCAAACTCGGCAGTCATTAGTTTTACTATGCTCCTCATATATATGCAGAATGCTATTAAGATCGGACAACTATATAATATAGCTGCCATAGGAACGATCGGTCGCAAATTAGGATCTTGCATGAACAACATTTTGTTTTTCAAGATATCTTGACCAAACTTATCATTTATTAGTTTTACTATGCTCCTCATATTTATGCAGAATCCTATTAAGATCGGACCACTATATAATGAAGCTGCCATAGGATCGGTCGGTCGAAAATTAAGTTGTTGTATGAAAAAAAATTTTCTTTATCAAGATATCTTGACCAAACTCGTCATTTATTAGCTTGACTATGCTATTTATATATATGCAAAATCCTATTAAGATCGCACCACGATATCATATAGCTGCCATAGGAACGATCGGTCGAAAATTAAGTTGTTGTATGAAAAAAAAGTTAGTTTATTAAGATATTTTGCACAAACTTGGCATTTATTAGTTTTACTATGCTCCTCATATATATGCGAAATCCTATTAAGATAGGACAACTATATAATATAGCTGATATAGGAACGATCGGTCGAAAAGAAGGATCTTGCATGAAAAACATTTTGTTTATCAAGATATCTTGACCAAACTCGGCATTTATTAGTTTTACTATGCTCCTCATATATATGCAAATCCTATTAAGATCGCACCACTATATCATATAGCTGCCATAGGAACGATCGGTCGAAAATTAGGTTCTTGTATGAAAAAAAGGTTTGTTTATCAAGATATCTTAACCAAACTTGGCTTTATTAGTTTTACTATGCTACTCATATATATGCAAAATCCTATTAAAATCGGACAACTATATAATATAGCTGCTATAGGATCGATCGGATGAAAAGTAGGCTCTTGCATGAAAAACATTTTGTTTTTCAAGATATCTTGACCAAACTCGGCATTTATTAGTTTTACTATGCTCCTCATATATATGCAAATCCTATTAAGATCGCACCACTATATCATATAGCTGCCATAGGAAAAAAGGTTTGTTTATCAAGATATCTTAACCAAACTTGGCATTTATAAGTTTTACTTTGCTCCTCATATATATGCGACATCCTATTAAGATCGCACCACTATATCATATAGCTGCCATTAGAACGATCGGTTAAAAATTAAGTTGTTGTATGAAAAAATAGTTTCTTTATTAAGATATCTTGACCAAATTCGTCATTTATAAGCTTTACTATGCTACTCATATAAATGCGAAATACTATTAAGACGGACCACTATATCATATAGCTGTCATAGGAACGATCGGTCGAAAAGTAGGATCTTGCATGAAAAACACTTTTTTCTACAAGATATCTTGACCAAACTCGGCATTCATTAGTTTTACGGTGCTCCTCATATATACGCGAAATCCTATTAAGATCGCACCACTATATCATATAGCTGCCATAGGAACGATCGGTCGAAAATTAGGTTCTTGTATGAAAAAAAGGTTTGTTTATCAAGATATCTTAAAAAAACTTGGCATTTATTAGTTTTACTATGCTCCTCATATATATGCAAAATCCTATTAAAATCGGACAACTATATAATATAGCTGATATAGGATCGATCGGATGAAAAGTAGGCTCTTGCATGAAAAACATTTTGTTTTTCAAGATATCTTGACCAAACTTGGCATTTATTAGTTTTATTATGCTCCTCATATATATGCAAAATCCTATTAAGATCGGACCACTATATAATAAAGCTGCCATTGGAACGATCGGTCGATAATTAAGTTGTTGTATGAAAAAAAAAGCTTGTTCATCAAGATATCTTGACCAAACTCGGCATTTTTTAGTTTTACTATGCTCCTCATATATACATATGCGAAATCCTATTAAGATCGCACCACTATATCTTATAGCTGCCATAGGAACGATCAGTCGAAATTTAAGTTGTATGAAAAAAGGTTTGTTTATATAGGTATGTTGACCAAACTTGTCATTTATTAGTTTGACTATGCTCCTCATATATATGCAAAATCCTTTTAAGTTCGGACAACTATATAATATAGCTGCTATAGGACCGATCGGTCGAAAAGTAGGATCTTGTATGAAAAACATTTTGTTTTTCAAGATATCTCGACGAAACTCGGCATTTATTAGTTTTACTATGCTCCTTATATATATGCAAAATGCTATTAAGATCGGACCACTAGATCATATAGCTGCCATAGGAACGATCGGTCGAAAATTAGGTTCTTGTATGAAAAAAAGGATTGTTTATCAAGATATCTTGACCAAACTTGGCATTTATTAGTTTTACTATGCTCCTCATATATATGCAAAATCCTATTAAAATCGGACAACTATATAATATAGCTGCTGTAGGATCGATCGGATGAAAAGTAGGCTCTTGCATGAAAAACATTTTGTTTTTCAAGATATCTTGACCAAACTCGGTATTTATTAGTTTTACGATGCTCCTCATATATATGCAAATCCTATTAAGATCGCACCACTATATCATAAAGCTGCCATAGGAACGATCGGTCGAAAATTAGGTTCTTGTATGAAAAAAAGGTTTGTTTATCAAGATATCTTGTCCAAACTTGGCATTTATTAGTTTTACTTTGCTCCTCATATAATTGCGAAATCCTATTAAGATCGCACCACTATATCATATAGCTGCCATAGGAACGATCGGTTAAAAATTAAGTTGTTGTGTGAAAAATAATTTTCTTTATGAAGATATCTTGACCAAACTCGTCATTTATTAGCTTCACTATGCTACTCATATATACATATGCGAAATCCTATTAAGATCGCACCACTATATCTTATAGCTGCCATAGGAACGATCAGTCGAAATTTAAGTTGTATGAAAAAAAGGTTTGTTTATAAAGGAATGTTGACCAAACTTGGCATTTATTAGTTTGACTATGCTCCTCATTTATATGCAAAATCCTTTTAAGTTCGGACAACTATATAATATAGCTGATATAGGAACGATCGGTCGAAAAGAATGATCTTTCATGAAAAACATTGTGTTAATCAAGATATCTTGACCAAACTCGGCATTTATTAGCTTTACTATGCTACTCATATATATGCGAAATGCTATTAAGATCGGACCACTATATCATATAGCTGCCATAGGAACGATCGGTCGAAAAGTAGGATCTTGCATGAAAAACATTTTTTTTTTTCAAGATATCTTGACCAAACTCGGCATTTATTAGTTTTACTATGCTCCTCATATATATGCAAAATGCTATTAAGATCGGACAACTATATAATATGAAAAAAATGTTTGTTTATCAAGATATTTTGACCAAACTTGTCATTTATTGGTTTTACTATGCTCCTCATATATATGCGACATCCTATTAAGATAGGACAACTATATAATATAGCTGCCATAGGACCGATCGGTCGAAAAGTAGGATCTTGTATGAAAAACATTTTGTTTATCAAGATATCTTGACCAAACTAAGCATTTATTAGCTTTACTATGATCCTCATATATATGCAAAATGCTATTAAGATCGGACCACTATATCATATAGCTGCCATAGGAACGATCGGTCGAAAAGAAGGATCTTGTATGAAAAACATTTTGTTTTTCAAGATATCTTGACCAAACTCGGCATTTATTAGTTTTATTATGCTCCTCATATATATGCAAAATCCTATTAAGATCGGACCACTATATAATAAAGCTGCCATAGGAACGATCGGTCGATAATTAAGTTGTTGTATGAAAAAAAAAGCTTGTTTATCAAGATATCTTGACCAAACTTGTCATTTTTTAGTTTTACTATGCTCCTCATATATACATATGCGAAATCCTATTAAGATCGCACCACTATATCTTATAGCTGCCATAGGAACGATCAGTCGAAATTAAAGTTATATGAAAAAAAGGTTTGTTTATAAAGGAATGTTGACCAAACTTGGCATTTATTAGTTTGACTATGCTCCACATTTATATGCAAAATCCTTTTAAGTTCGGACAACTATATAATATAGCTGCTATTGGAACGTTCGGTCGAAAAGTAGGATCTTGCATGAAAAACATTTTGGTTATCAAGATATCTTGACCAAACTAAGCAATTATTAGCTTTACTATGATCCACATATATATGCAAAATGCTATTAAGATCGGACCACTATATAATGAAGCTGCCATAGGAACAACGGTCGGTCGAAAATTAAGTTGTTGTATAAAAAAAAAAATTTTCTTTATCAAGATATCTTGACCAAACTCGTCATTTATTAGCTTGACTATGCTATTTATATATATGCAAAATCCTATTAAGATCGGACCACTATATCATATAGCTGCCATAGGAACGATCGGTCGAAAAGAAGGATCTTGTATGAAAAACATTTTGTTTTTCAAGATATCTTGACCAAACTCGGCATTTATTAGTTTTATTATGCTCCTCATATATATGCAAAATCCTATTAAGATCGGACCACTATATAATAAAGCTGCCATAGGAACGATCGGTCGATAATTAAGTTGTTGTATGAAAAAAAAAGCTTGTTTATCAAGATATCTTGACCAAACTTGTCATTTTTTAGTTTTACTATGCTCCTCATATATACATATGCGAAATCCTATTAATGATCGCACCACTATATCTTATAGCTGCCATAGGAACGATCAGTCGAAATTAAAGTTGTATGAAAAAAAGGTTTGTTTATAAAGGAATGTTGACCAAACTTGGCATTTATTAGTTTGACTATGCTCCTCATTTATATGCAAAATCCTTTTAAGTTCGGATAACTATATAATATAGCTGCTATTGGAACGTTCAGTCGAAAAGTAGGATCTTGCATGAAAAACATTTTGGTTATCAAGATATCTTGACCAAACTAAGCAATTATTAGCTTTACTATGATCCTCATATATATGCAAAATGCTATTAAGATCGGACCACTATATCATATAGCTGCCATAGGAACGACCGGTCAAAAATTAGGTTGTTGTATGAAAAAAAATTTTGTTTATCATCTTGACCAAACTTGGCATTTATTAGTTTTACTATGCTCCTCATATATATGCGAAATCCTATTAAGATAGGACAACTATAAAATATATAGGAGATAGCTGCTATTGGAACGTTCGGTCGAAAAGAATGATCTTTCATGAAAAACATTGTGTTAATCAAGATATCTTGACCAAACTCGGCATTTATTAGCTTTACTATGCTACTCATATATATGCGAAATGCTATTAAGATCGGACCACTATATCATATAGCTGCCATAGGAACGATCGGTCGAAAAGTAGGATCTTGCATGAAAAACATTTTTTTTTTCAAGATATCTTGACCAAACTCGGCATTTATTAGTTTTACTATGCTCCTCATATATATGCAAAATGCTATTAAGATCGGACAACTATATAATATGAAAAAAATGTTTGTTTATCAAGATATTTTGACCAAACTTGTCATTTATTGGTTTTACTATGCTCCTCATATATATGCGACATCCTATTAAGATAGGACAACTATATAATATAGCTGACATAGGACCGATCGGTCGAAAAGTAGGATCCTGTATGAAAAACATTTTGTTTATCAAGATATCTTGACCAAACTAAGCATTTATTAGCTTTACTATAATCCTCATATATATGCAAAATGCTATTAAGATCGGACCACTAGATCATATAGCTGCCATAGGAACGAACGGTCAAAAATTAAGTTGTTGTATGAAAAAAATGTTTGTTTATCAAGATATTTTGACCAAACTTGGCATTTATTAGTTTTACTGTGCTCCTCATATATATGCGAAATCCTATTAAGATAGGACAACTATATAATATAGCTGCCATAGGAACGATCGGTCGAAAATTAGGATCTTGCATGAAAAACATTTTGTTTATCAAGATATCTTGACCAAACTCGGCATTTATTAGCTTTACTATGATCCTCATATATATGTGAAATGCTATTAAGATCGGACCACTATATCATCTAGCTGCCAGAGGAACGACCGGTCAAAAATTAGGTTGTTGTATGAAAAAATATTTTGTTTATCATCTTGACCAAACTTGGCATTTATTAGTTTTACTATGCTCCTCATATATATGCGAAATCCTATTAAGATAGGACAACTATATATTAAAGCTGATATAGGAACGATCGGTCGAAAAGAAGGATCTTGCATGAAAAACATTTTGTTTATCAAGATATCTTGACCAAACTCGGCATTTATTAGTTTTACTATGCTACTCATATATATGCGAAATCCTATTAAGATCGGACCACTATATCATATAGCTGCCATAGGAACGATCGGCCGAAATGTAGGAACTTGCATGAAAATCATTTTTTTTTCAAGATATCTTGACACAAGCTCGGCATTGATTAGTTTTACCATGCTCCTCATATTTATTCAGACTCCTAATAAGATCGGACCACTATATTATATAGCTGCCATAGGAACGATCGGTCGAAAATTAAGTTGTTGTATGAAAAAAAAAGTTTTCTTTATCAAGATATCTTGACCAAACTTGGCATATATTAGTTTTACTATGCTCCTCATATATATGCGAAATCCTATTAAGATCGCATCACTATATCATATAGCTGCCATTAGAACGATCGGTCGATAATTAAGTTGTTGTATGAAAAAAAGCTTGTTTATAAAGATATCTTGACCAAACTTGTCATTTTTTGATTTTATTATGCTCCTCATATATATATGCAAAATCATATTAAGATCGCACCACTATATCTTATATCTGCCATAGGAACGATCATTCGAAATTTAAGCTGTATGAAAAAAAGATTTGTTTATAAAGGAATGTTGACCAAACTTGGCATTTATTAGATAGACTATGCTCCTCATTTATATGCAAAATGCTATTAAGATCGGACCACTATATCATATAGCTGCCATAGGAACGACCGGTCAAAAATTAGGTTGTTGTATGAAAAAATATGCTGTTTATCATCTTGACCACACTTGGCATTTATTAGTTTTACTATGCTCCTCATATATATGCGAAATCCTATTAAGATAGGACAACTATATAATATAGCTGATATAGGAACGATCGGTCGAAAAGAATGATCTTGCATGAAAAACATTGTGTTAATCAAGATATCTTGACCAAACTCGGCATTTATTAGCTTTACTATGCTCCTCACATATATGCGAAATGCTATTAAGATCGGACGACTATATCATATAGCTGCCATAGGAACGACCGGTCAAAAATTAGGTTGTTGTATGAAAAAAAATTTTGTTTATCAAGATATCTTGACCAAACTCGGCATTTATTAGTTTTACTATGCTACTCATATATATGCGAAATCCTATTAAGATCGGACAACTATGTCATATAGCTGCCATAGGAACGATCGGTCGATAATTAAGTTGTTGTATGAAAAAAAAGGTTGTTTATAAAGATATCTTGACCAAACTTGTCATTTTTTAGTTTTACTATGCTCCTCATATTTATATGCAAAATCATATTAAGATCGCACCACTATATCTTATATCTGCCATAGGAACGATCAGTCGAAATTTAAGCTGTATGAAATAAAGGTTTGTTTATAAAGGAATGTTGACCAAGCTTGGCATTTATTAGTTTGACTATGCTCCTCATTTATATGCAAAATCCTTTTAAGTGCGGACAACTATATAATATAGCTGCTATAGGAACGATCGGTCGAAAAGTAGGATCTTGTATGAAAAACATTTTGTTTATCAAGATATCTTGACCAAACTAAGCATTTATTAGCTTAACTATGATCCTCATAAATATGCGAAATACTATAAAGATCGGACCACTATATCATATAGCTGCCATAGGAACGACCGGTCAAAAATTAGGTTGTTGTATGAAAAAAAATTTTGTTTATCTAGATATCTTGACCAAACTTGGCATTTATTTGTTTTACTATGCTCCTCATATATATGCAAAATCCTATTAAGATCGGAAACTATATAATATAGCTGCCATAGGAGCGATCAGTCGAAAATTAGGTTGTTGTATGGAAAAAAATGTTGTTTACCAAGATATCTTGAACAAACTTCGCATTTATTATTTCTACTATGCTCCTCATATATGCAAAATATTGACCAAACTCGGCATTTATTTGTTTTAATATGCTCCTCATATTTATGCAGAATCCTATTAAGATCGGACCACTATATAATAAAACTGCCATAAGAACGATCGGTCGAAAATTAGGTTGTTGTATGAAAAAAATTTTGTTTTTCAAGATATCTTGACCAAACTCGGGATTTATTAGTTTTACTATGCTACTCATATATATGCAAAAGCCTATTAAGATCGGACAACTACATAATATAGCTGCTATAGGTACGATCGGTCGAAAAGTAGGATATTGCATGAAAGACATTTTGTTTATCCAGATATCTTGACCAAACTCGACATTAGTTTTACTATGCTCCTCATATCTTAAAATCCTATTAAGATCGGACCACTATAGAATAAAGCTGCCATAAGAACGATCGGTCGAAAATTAGGTTGTTGTATGAAAACAAATGTTGTTTATCAAGATGTCTTGACCAAACTTGGCATTTATTAGCTTTCCTATGCTCCCCATATATATGCAAAAGCCTATTAAGATCGGACAACTACATAATATAGCTGCTATAGGTACGATCGGTCGAAAAGAAGGATCTTGCATGAAAAACATTTTGTTTATCAATATATCTTGACCAAACTTGGCATTTATTAGTTTTACTATGCTCCTCATATATATGCAAAATCCCATTATGATCGGACCACTATATCATATAGCTGCCATAGGAACGATCAGTCAAAAATTAGGTTGTTGTATGAAATAAAATTTTGTTTATCAAGATATCTTAACCAAACTTGGCAATTATAAGTTTTACAATGCTCCTCTTATATATGCAAAGACCTTTTAAGATCGGACAACTATATAAAATAGCTGACATAGGAACGATCGGTCGAGAAGTATTATCTTGTAAGATATACATTTTGTTTTTCAAGTTATCTTAGCCAAACTCGGCATTTCTTAGTTTTACTATGCTCCTCACATATATGCGAAATCCTATTAAGATCGGACCACTAAATCATATAGCTGCCATATGAACGATCGGTCGAAAATTAGGTTGTTGTGTGAAAAAAAAGCTTGTTTATCAAGATATCTTGACCAAACTTGGCATTTATTAGGTTTACTATGCTACTCATATATATGCGAAATGCTATTAAGATCGGACAACTATATCATATAGCTGCCATAGGAACGATCGGTAGAAAATTAAGTTGTTGTATGAAAAAAAAATTTGTTTATCAAGATATCTTGACCAAACTCTTCATTTATTAGCTTTACTATGCTACTCAAATATACGCGAAGTCCTATTAAGATCGGAACACTATATCATATAGCTGCCATAGGAACGATCGGTCGAAAAGTAGGAAATGTCGAAAACAAAATGTTTTTCAAGATATTTGATCAAACTTGGCATTTATTAGTTTTACTATGCTCCTCGTATATATGCAAAATCCTATTAAGATTGGACCACTATATAATAAAGCTGCTATAGGATCGATCGGTCGAAAAGTAGGATCTTGAATGAAAAACATTTTGTTTATCAAGATTAGTTGACCAAACTTGGCATTTATTAGTTTGAAAATGCTTCTCATATATATGCAACATCCTATTAAGATCGGAAAACTATATAATATAGCTGCTATAGGAACGATCGGTCGAAAAGTGGATATTCCATGAAAAACATTTAGTTTATCAAGATATCTTGACCAAACTCGGCATTAGGTTATCTATGCTCCTCATATCGAAAAATCCTATTAAGATCGGACCACTATATAATAAAGCTGCCATAGGAACGATCGGTCGAAAATTAAGTTGTTGTATGAAAAAAAATGTTGTTTATCAAGATATCTTGACCAAACTGTTCATTTATTAGCTTTACTATGCTACTCAAATATATGCGAAATCCTATTAAGATCGGACCACTATATCATATAGCTGCCATGGGAACGATCGGTCGAAAAGTAGGATCTTGTATGAAAAACATTTTGTTTTTCAAGATATTTGATCAAACTTGGCATTTATTAGTTTTACTATGCTCCTCATATATATGCAAAATCCTATTAAAATCGGACCACAATATAATAAAGATGCCATAGGAACGATCGGTCGAAAAGTAGGATATTGCATGAAAAACATTTTGTTTATCAAGATATCTTGACCAAACGCGGCATTTCATAGTTTTACCATGCTCCTCATATATATGCAAACACCTATTAAGATCGGACAACTATATAATAAAGCTGTCATAGGAACGATCGGTCCAAAATTAGGTTGTTGTACGAAAAAAAATTTTGTATATCAAGATATCTTGACCAAACTCGGCATTTATTAGCTTTACTATGCTACTCATATATATGCAAAATCCTATTAAGATCGGACAACTATATAATATATCTGACATAGGAACGATCGGTCGAAAAGTAGGAAAACTATGAAAAACATTTTGTTTTTCAAGTCATCTTTACCAAACTCGTCATTTCTTAGTTTTACAATGCTCCTCATATTTATGCGAAATGCTATTAAGATCGGACCACTATATCACATAGCTGGCAAAGGAACGATCGGTAGAAAATTAAGTTGTTGTATGAAAAAAAAGTTTGTTTATCAAGACATCTTGACCAAACTCGGCATTTTTTAGTTTTACTATGCTCCCCATATATATGCAAAATCCTATTAAGTTCGGACAACTATATAATATAGCTGCTATAGGAACGTCTGTCGAAAAGTAGGATCTTGCATGATAAACATTTTGTTTTTTAAGATATCTTGACCAAACTCGGCATTTATTAGGTTAACTATGCTTCTCAAAAATGTGCAAAATCCTATTATGATCGGACCATAGGAAAGTTCGGTCGAAAATTAGGTTGTTGTATGACAAAAAGGTTTGTTTACAAGATTTGTTGACCAAACTCGGCAATTATTAGCTTGAAAATGCATCTCATATATATGCAAAATCCTATTAAGATCGGACAACTATATAATATAGCTGCTCTAGGAACGATCGGACGAAAATTAGGTTGTTGTATGATAAAAAGGTTTGTTCATCAAGATAAGTTAACCAAACTTGGCATTTATTAGTTTGAAAATGCTTTTCATATATATGCAAAATTCTATTAAGATCGGACAACTATATAATATAGCTGCTATAGAAACGATCGGTCGAAAAGTAGGATCTTGCATGACCAAACATTTTGTTTTTCAAGATATCTTGACCAAACTCGGCATTTATTAGCTTTACTATGATCCTCATATATATGCAAAATGCTTTTAAGATCGTACCACTATATCATCTAGCTGCCACAGGAACGATCTATCGAAAATTAGGTTGTTGTATGAAAAAAAATTTTGTTCATCAAGATATCTTGACCAAACGTGGCATTTATTAGTTTTACTATGCTCCTCATATATATGCAAAATCCTATTAAGATCGGACAACTATATAATATAGCTGCCGTAGGAACGATCGGTCGAAAAGTAGGAAAACTATGAGATGTATGAAAAACATTTTGTTTTTCAAGATATCTTGACCAAACTCGGCATTTATTAGGTTTACTATGCTCCTCAAAAATATGCAAAATCCTATTATGATCGGACAACTATATCATATAGCTGCCATAGGAACGATCGGTCGAAAATTAGGTTGTTGTATGAAAAAAAAAATTTGTTTATCAAGATAAGTTGACCAAACTTGGCAATTATTAGTTTGAAAATGCATCTCATATATATGCAACATCCTATTAAGATCGGACAACTATATAATATAGCTGCCATAGGAATGATCGGTCGAAAAGTAGGAAAACTATGAGATGTATGAAAAACATTTTGTTTTTCAAGATATCTTGACCAAGCTCGGCATTTCTAAGTTTTACTATGCTCCTCATATATATGCGAAATCCTATTAATTTCGGACCACTATATCATATAGCTGCCATAGGAACGATAGGTAGAAAATTAAGTTGTTGTAGGAAAAAAAAGTTTTGTTTATCAAGATATCTTGATAAACCTCGGCATTTTTTAGTTTTACTATGCTCACCATATATATGAGAAATCCTATTAAGATCGGACAACTATATCATATAGCTGCCATAGGAACGATCGGTCGAAAATTAAGTTGTTGTATGAAAAAAAGGTTGTTTTTCAAGATATCTTGACCAAACTCGGCATTTCTTAGTTTTACTATGCTCCTCACATATATGCGAAATCCTATTAAGATCGGACCACTAAATCATATAGCTGCCATAGGAACGATCGGTCGAAAATTAGGTTGTTGTGTGAAAAAAAAGCTTGTTTATCAAGATATCTTGACCAAACTTGGCATTTATTAGCTTTACTATGATCCTCATATATATGCAAAATGCTATTAAGATCGGACCACTAGATCATATAGCTGCCATAGGAACGATCGGTCGAAAATTAAGTTGTTGTATGAAAAAAAGGTTGTTTATCAAGATATCTTGACCAAACTCGGCATTTATAAGTTGTACTATGCTCCTCATATATATGCAAAGTCCCATTAGGATCGGACCACTATATCATATAGCTGTCAAAGGAACGATCAGTCAAATATTAGGTTGTTGTATGAAAAAAAATTTTGTTTATCAAGATATCTTAACCAAACTTGGCAATTATAAGTTTTAAAATGCTCCTCTTATATATGCAAAGACCTTTTAAGATCGGACAACTATATAAAATAGCTGACATAGGAACGATCGGTCGAGAAGTATTATCTTGTAAGAGATACATTTTGTTTTTCAAGATATCTTAGCCAAACTCGGCATTTCTTAGTTTTATTATGCTCTTCATATATATACGAAATCCTATTAAGATCGGACCACTATATCATATAGCTGCCATAGGAACGATCGGTAGAAAATTAAGTTGTTGTATGAAAAAAAAATTTGTTTATCAAGATATCTTGACCAAACTCTTCATTTATTAGCTTTACTATGCTACTCAAATATATGCGAAATCCTATTAAGATCGGAACACTATATCATATAGCTGCCATAGGAACGATCGGTCGAAAAGTAGGAAATGTCGAAAACAAAATGTTTTTCAAGATATTTGATCAAACTTGGCATTTATTAGTTTTACTATGCTCCTCGTATATATGCAAAATCCTATTAAGATCGGACCACTATATAATAAAGCTGATATAGGATCGATCGGTCGAAAAGTAGGATCTTGCATGAAAAACATTTTGTTTATCAAGATAAGTTGACCAAACTTGGCATTTATTAGTTTGAAAATGCTTCTCATATATATGCAACATCCTATTAAGATCGGAAAACTATATAATATAGCTGCTATAGGAACGATCGGTCGAAAATTAAGTTGTTGTATGAAAAAAAATGTTGTTTATCAAGATATCTTGACCAAACTCGGCATTAGTTTATCTATGCTCCTCATATCGAAAAATCCTATTAAGATCGGACCACTATATAATAAAGCTGCCATAGGAACGATCGGTCGAAAATTAAGTTGTTGTATGAAAAAAATGTTGTTTATCAAGATATCTTGACCAAACTCTTCATTTATTAGCTTTACTATGCTACTCAAATATATGCGAAATCCTATTAAGATCGGACCACTATATCATATAGCTGCCATAGGAACGATCGGTCGAAAAGTAGGATCTTGTATGAAAAACATTTTGTTTTTCAAGATATTTGATCAAACTTGGCATTTATTAGTTTTACTATGCTCCTCATATATATGCAAAATCCTATTAAGATCGGACCACAATATAATAAAGCTGCCATAGGAACGATCGGTCGAAAAGTCGGATATTGCATGAAAAACATTTTGTTTATCAAGATATCTTGACCAAACGCGGCATTTCATAGTTTTACTATGCTCCTCATATATATGCAAACACCTATTAAGATCGGACAACTATATAATAAAGCTGTCATAGGAACGATCGGTCCAAAATTAGGTTGTTGTACGAAAAAAAATTTTGTATATCAAGATATCTTGACCAAACTCGGCATTTATTAGCTTTACTATGCTACTCATATATATGCAAAATCCTATTAAGATCGGACAACTATATAATATATCTGACATAGGAACGATCGGTCGAAAAGTAGGAAAACTATGAAAAACATTTTGTTTTTCAAGTCATTTTTACCAAACTCGTCATTTCTTAGTTTTACAATGCTCCTCATATTTATGCGAAATGCTATTAAGATCGGACCACTATATCACATAGCTGGCAAAGGAACGATCGGTAGAAAATTAAGTTGTTGTATGAAAAAAAAGTTTGTTTATCAAGACATCTTGACCAAACTCGGCATTTTTTAGTTTTACTATGCTCCCCATATATATGCAAAATCCTATTAAGTTCGGACAACTGTATAATATAGCTGCTATAGGAACGTCTGTCGAAAAGTAGGATCTTGCATGATAAACATTTTGTTTTTTAAGATATCTTGACCAAACTCGGCATTTATAAGTTGTACTATGCTCCTCATATATATGCAAAGTCCCATTAGGATCGGACCACTATATCATATAGCTGTCATAGGAACGATCAGTCAAATATTAGGTTGTTGTATGAAAAAAAATTTTGTTTATCAAGATATCTTAACCAAACTTGGCAATTATAAGTTTTAAAATGCTCCTCTTATATATGCAAAGACTTTTTAAGATCGGACAACTATATAAAATAGCTGACATAGGAACGATCGGTCGAGAAGTATTATCTTGTAAGAGATACATTTTGTTTTTCAAGATATCTTAGCCAAACTCGGCATTTCTTAGTTTTATTATGCTCCTCGTATATATGCAAAATCCTATTAAGATCGGACCACTATATAATAAAGCTGCTATAGGATCGATCGGTCGAAAAGTAGGATCTTGCATGAAAAACATTTTGTTTATCAAGATAAGTTGACCAAACTTGGCATTTATTAGTTTGAAAATGCTTCTCATATATATGCAACATCCTATTAAGATCGGAAAACTATATAATATAGCTGCTATAGGAACGATCGGTCGAAAATTAAGTTGTTGTATGAAAAAAATGTTGTTTATCAAGATATCTTGACCAAACTCGGCATTAGTTTATCTATGCTCCTCATATCGAAAAATCCTATTAAGATCGGACCACTATATAATAAAGCTGCCATAGGAACGATCGGTCGAAAATTAAGTTGTTGTATGAAAAAAATGTTGTTTATCAAGATATCTTGACCAAACTCTTCATTTATTAGCTTTACTATGCTACTCAAATATATGCGAAATCCTATTAAGATCGGACCACTATATCATATAGCTGCCATAGGAACGATCGGTCGAAAAGTAGGATCTTGTATGAAAAACATTTTGTTTTTCAAGATATTTGATCAAACTTGGCATTTATTAGTTTTACTATGCTCCTCATATATATGCAAAATCCTATTAAGATCGGACCACAATATAATAAAGCTGCCATAGGAACGATCGGTCGAAAAGTAGGATATTGCATGAAAAACATTTTGTTTATCAAGATATCTTGACCAAACGCGGCATTTCATAGTTTTACTATGCTCCTCATATATATGCAAACACCTATTAAGATCGGACAACTATATAATAAAGCTGTCATAGGAACGATCGGTTCAAAATTAGGTTGTTGTACGAAAAAAAATTTTGTATATCAAGATATCTTGACCAAACTCGGCATTTATTAGCTTTACTATGCTACTCATATATATGCAAAATCCTATTAAGATCGGACAACTATATAATATATCTGACATAGGAACGATCGGTCGAAAAGTAGGAAAACTATGAAAAACATTTTGTTTTTCAAGTCATCTTTACCAAACTCGTCATTTCTTAGTTTTACAATGCTCCTCATATTTATGCGAAATGCTATTAAGATCGGACCACTATATCACATAGCTGGCAAAGGAACGATCGGTAGAAAATTAAGTTGTTGTATGAAAAAAAAGTTTGTTTATCAAGACATCTTGACCAAACTCGGCATTTTTTAGTTTTACTATGCTCCCCATATATATGCAAAATCCTATTAAGTTCGGACAACTATATAATATAGCTGCTATAGGAACGTCTGTCGAAAAGTAGGATCTTGCATGATAAACATTTTGTTTTTTAAGATATCTTGACCAAACTCGGCATTTATTAGGTTAACTATGCTTCTCAAAAATGTGCAAAATCCTATTATGATCGGACCATAGGAAAGATCGGTCGAAAATTAGGTTGTTGTATGACAAAAAGGTTTGTTTACAAGATTTGTTGACCAAACTCGGCAATTATTAGCTTGAAAATGCCTCTCATATATATGCAAAATCCTATTAAGATCGGACAACTATATAATATAGCTGCTCTAGGAACGATCGGACGAAAATTAGGTAGTTGTATGATAAAAAGGTTGGTTCATCAAGATAAGTTAACCAAACTTGGCATTTATTAGTTTGAAAATGCTTTTCATATAAATGCAAAATTCTATTAAGATCGGACAACTATATAATATAGCTGCTATAGGAACGATCGGTCGAAAAGTAGGATCTTGCATGACCAAACATTTTGTTTTTCAAGATATCTTGACCAAACTCGGCATTTATTAGCTTTACTATGATACTCATATATATGCAAAATGCTTTTAAGATCGTACCACTATATCATCTAGCTGCCACAGGAACGATCTATCGAAAATTAGGTTGTTGTATGAAAAAAAATTTTGTTCATCAAGATATCTTGACCAAACTCGACATTTATTTGCTTTACTATGCTCCTCATATATATGCAAAATCCTATTAAGATCGGACAACTATATAATATAGCTGCCATAGGAACGATCGGTCGAAAAGTAGGAAAACTATGAGATGTATGAAAAACATTTTGTTTTTCAAGATATCTTGACCAAACTCGGCATTTATTAGGTTTACTATGCTCTTCAAAAATATGCAAAATCCTATTATGATCGGACAACTATATCATATAGCTGCCATAGGAACGATCGGTCGAAAATTAGGTTGTTGTATGATAAAAAGGTTTGTTTATCAAGATAAGTTGACCAAACTTGGCAATTATTAGTTTGAAAATGCATCTCATATATATGCAAAATCCTATTAAGAACGGACAACTATATAATATAGCTGTCATAAGAACGATCGGTCGAAAATTAAGTTGTTGTATGAAAAAAAAATGTTGTTTATCAAGATATCTTGACCAAACTCGGCATTTATTAGTTTTACTATGCTACTCTTATATATGCAACATCCTATTAAGATCGGACAACTATATAATATAGCTGCCATAGGAATGATCGGTCGAAAAGTAGGAAAACTATGAGATGTATGAAAAACATTTTGTTTTTCAAGATATCTTGACCAAGCTCGGCATTTCTAAGTTTTACTATGCTCCTCATATATATGCGAAATCCTATTAATTTCGGACCACTATATCATATAGCTGCCATAGGAACGATAGGTAGAAAATTAAGTTGTTGTAGGAAAAAAAAGTTTTGTTTATCAAGATATCTTGATAAACCTCGGCATTTTTTAGTTTTACTATGCTCACCATATATATGCGAAATCCTATTAAGATCGGACAACTATATCATATAGCTGCCATAGGAACGATCGGTCGAAAATTAAGTTGTTGTATGAAAAAAAGGTTGTTTTTCAAGATATCTTGACCAAACTCGGCATTTCTTAGTTTTACTATGCTCCTCACATATATGCGAAATCCTATTAAGATCGGACCACTAAATCATATAGCTGCCATAGGAACGATCGGTCAAAAATTAAGTTGTTGTATGAAAAAAAGGTTGTTTTTCAAGATATCTTGACCAAACTCGGCATTTCTTAGTTTTACTATGCTCCTCACATATATGCGAAATCCTATTAAGATCGGACCACTAAATCATATAGCTGCCATAGGAACGATCGGTCGAAAATTAGGTTGTTGTGTGAAAAAAAAGCTTGTTTATCAAGATATCTTGACCAAACTTGGCATTTATTAGCTTTACTATGATCCTCATATATATGCAAAATGCTATTAAGATCGGACCACTAGATCATATAGCTGCCATAGGAACGATCGGTCGAAAATTAGGTTGTTGTGTGAAAGAAAAGCTTGTTTATCAAGATATCTTGACCAAACTTGGCATTTATTAGGTTTACTATGCTACTCATATATATGCGAAATCCTATTAAGATCGGACATCTATATAATATAGCTGCCATAGGAACGATCTGTCGAAAATTAGGTAGATATCTTGACCAAACTTGGCATTTATTAGGTTTACTATGCTCTTCATATATATGCGAAATCCTATTAAGATCGGACAACTATATGGTATAGCTGCTATAGGAACGTCGGTCGAAAAGTAGGA
This sequence comes from Drosophila littoralis, assembly GCA_018903485.1. Lineage (NCBI taxonomy): Eukaryota > Metazoa > Arthropoda > Insecta > Diptera > Drosophilidae > Drosophila > Drosophila littoralis. The sequence continues at coordinate 521,301 of JAEIGF010000633.1, forward strand.
TCTTGCATGAAAAACATTTTGTTTTTCAAGATATCTTGACGAAACTCGGCATTTATTAGTTTTACTATGCTCCTCAAATTAGGTTGTTGTATGAAAATAAAGTTTATTTTTATAGATATCTTGACCAAACTTGGTCATTATTATCTTAACCAAACTCGGCATTTCTTAGTTTTATTATGCTCCTCATAAATATGCAAAATCCTATTAAGATCGGACCACTATATCATATTTATTTATTTATTTACTTATCTATTAATGGTCGACAAAACGAGTGTCTTCCTCATTATTCAGTAGATTATACATACAATGGATAATGGAATTATATGCTAAAAGCCTAGTTAGATAACACAGTTCTCTAAATAGCATCACCGACCGATGGAGGTGTTTTAGTTGCCAGTCCGGCCAGCTGTGCCCCTTTTCACAGCTAAATTTGTCAGTGTCGCTATAAGAGCCTGCATCTAAGCAGAAGGGTGTAAGTATGAAAAAGTGTTCATAAGTAAAATTAAAGATAATCTTAGTTTGCTATATTAATTAATGAAATACAATAAATAAGAAAAAAGAAAGTAAGAAGATTGTTAATAAAGTAAAGAAATGTAAGCTAGATATATAGAGAAAAGTAATGGGAAAAGTAATGGGAAATCACCGACCCGGTGGGGGAAAATTTACAGCCTGTCCGGCAACCTATGCCCTTGCTCATAGCTGGAAATGGTCAGTGACTTCCCGAAGGTATCCTGAAAGCAACGATTTTATTAGGGGTAGAGAAAGTTCGGTAGAGAAAACGTGATGTAAACTATTATAATTTTTACATAGCACGCGAAAAGGATTGTGCATAGCGTAGTCTGTTGTGCACGTTGATATGAATAAGGGGCGATAATTACTGGTTGGTCTAGCCGGAACAGAGAATTGAAGCCGCCCTAACAGAAAAGGAGAATCTATATCGCCAACAATCAACTTATGTAGAAAGCCAATAAGTATAATAAGACAATAATAATAATAAGTAGAAAGACAAAGAGAATTGTCCTACGGTTGGTTAACGACGGAAGATTAAGAAGAAGCAGGCTGCTGGAGTAAGATGGCAACCGAAGATTAGGGTCCCAGTTTAAACCGCGTAAGGCAAAAAGCAGAAATTGCTTCTGAACAGATTCAATACGATCCTGGCTATTGTTATACTGCGGAGACCAGATGCAAGAGCAGTATTCAAGGATAGGGCGAACAAGAGAGATGTACAGAAGTTTCGTTATAAAAGGATCGATAAACTATTTAGACCATCGTTTAATGAATCCAAGTACACCTTTTGCCTCATTAACGATGGTATCTATTTGCAGATTGATGCTGAGATTAGAATCAAAAAGAACGCCTAGATCCTTAACTGTTAGTATACGTTGCAATGGAGTATTGTCAATTGTATAGCTGACAAGATAAGGTGTAGTGCGATTGAAGCTCATAAACATACACTTTGAACAATTTAGATGCAATTGATTGGCCGAACACTAAAATTGCATAGCGGTTAAATCGTCTTGTAGACGAGAATGATGTAGGGGATTAGTGTATGATTGAATAAGTTTCACATCGTCCGCATACATGAGTACACGGGCATGTGATATAACCGAGGGAGATAATTTATAAAAGAGTAAAGAGTAAAGGTCCAAGATGACTACTTTGAGGAACACCAGAAGTAACGCGAACCTGTTTAGAGGTAGTCAGCCTCAGCATTATCCTTTGGGTCCTACCTTTTAAATAAGAATTAATCCAAAGCAAAAGAGATGAGGGGAAACCAAATCGCTCAAGTTTAAAAAGTAAAATGACATGGTGGACAGAGTCAAACGCCTTACTGAAGTCAGTGTAAATGACATCAGTTTTCATTTACGAAAGGAAAGCATCATTTACCATGAAGTAAACTCTAGCAGATTGGTCGTAGTTGACCGATTCTTAGCAAATCCATGTTGAACAGGGGAGACAACTAATTTGCAGAAATGCTGCAAATTCGAAGTGATTATTTTTATACCCTGAACCCATTGAAAATGGGTAAAAAGGGTATATTGTATTTGTGCAAAATGCAAATGTATGTAAAAGGCAGAAGGAAGCATGTCCGACCCCATAAAGTATATATATTCTTGATCAGCATTAATAACCGAGTCGATCTAGCCATGTCCGTCTGTCTGTCCGTCCGTCCGTCCGTCCGTCTGTCCGTATGTATGAACGCAAGGATCTCAGAACCTATAAGAGCTAGAGAGCTCAAATTTTAGATGTAAATGCTCCTAGTGCCTGCGCAGATCGAGTTTGTTTCCGATAATCGATAACTTACTCCGTTTCCAAGCAATCGATAAAAATCGATATCGACATCCTGTTTTTTGAGCAAATTCAGTAAATAATAAGAGCTAGAGTCACCAAACATGATATGTTGCTTCTAGAATATTATATATATGTCAAGTATCTTTCATTTTATACCTATCACCTCCCCGCTACTACCCCAGAGTTATAAATCAAGTTAATAACCCTACTTGTATTGCCAACCAATTTAAGCCACAATTTAAATGCAATTGACTTTTTGAGAATACACAAATATTCTATGGTACGATAAGATATACTGTAGAAAATTTCTTTAAGATCGGTTTTTGTTTTGTTTTTCTGTATTTTGCGCAGACGTGTTGCGACGCAATTTCTATACTTGTACAGTGTACAGTGTACATTGTACACACACACATTCATACGCGTCTGCTTCGAATTCTGTCAGCACTGCGATTGTTTTCTGTGTTGCTATTTTAATTGGTTTATTTCTCCATAATACTCAATTATTAGTGTGGATGTTGAGTAGAGGCAGTGGCGAGTGGTGCGGTTTGTCGCGAGTTCGAGCCCTACCGAGGAAAGTAAATATGCGGTCAGTTGGCGAGTTCATCAAACGCTGCCAATGGAACTTTATTTATTTTATTTTTTTTTCTTTATTAATTCAAACGAGTTCCATTTGGTGTTGGAATAAGAGGGTTCAGGGTATTCCCTAGTCGGGAGCTCCCGACTAGAACCTCTTACTTGTTTCAAATAATTTAGCTATAACGGACAGTTTTTCAATGTTCCTGTAATTTTGTATATCAGACTTTCCACCTTTCTTGTGGAGAGGTATGATATAAGATTCTTTCCAAAGAGAAGGAAAGACAGAAGATTCAAGGGATACATTAAAAAGCTTTAGCAATGGACGAAGAAGGGAAGAACTACACTCCTTGATAAGACAACTAGGAACATTGTCAGGCCCAGTGTGTAAGAAAATTTTAAAGAAGAGAGGATTGGGAAATAACAGGAGCAGGTATAAAAGCGGATGAAGTAATATTGTGATAGTAGGAATTATTATTATTATTATTATTAGGACAGACGAGTACTTACAAGAGTAAGTTGATTGGAAAAAATTAGCAAAGAGGTTAGCAGAATCGGAATCATTGCTAGCTTTATCTATCCCAAGAGAAAAGGAAGATGGCAGACTTGAAGATTAACGCTTCAAGTGTACAAAATTATAAAACTGTCATGGTTTTTGGGTAAATAGCCTTTTGCAACGAGAAAGATAGCATAGCACTGAGAATTAAGAAAAGAAAGTTCGACTTGGCGGCTATGGAATATTTGGCCAAGTCAATACTCGAACCAGACCTTTTAAACTTTTTAAAAATATTTACACTTAATATTTTGTAGGTCTGATAGTCTGTGAGTGAACCAGAGTGGCTTTGAAGAAGCAATTGAGGGAATTGAATTAGGAATGTAATCATCTAAGATGGAGTATAGGGTATTATAAAAAGATTAATAGCAATATTCATATCAACCGCATCATATAAAAAGACCAGTCGATTGCTTTATGACTGTTGAGCGCGAAATGAGAGGATTACAATTGAACATTGCAACCTCTAAAGTAGGATGATATACAGTGGCTCACAGCTTATTTTATGCAGTGCATACTCACGACTTAAGAGTTATGTAGCAACAAAACTATTAGGAATTAAATAAACATTTTGGTACCATTTTAAAGAATAATTTGTCTAGTTTAATAAGGAACATCATTTTTTAATAATCAATAGTTACTATATACCTTAAAAATTAAAAAACAAAGAATACTGATAATTTTAGGTCACAGCTTATTTTATGCAGACACTTCTATGTGCAGCGGTACTTTACTGGTGCACTACCTAACGGTACTTTATTTTTGTATGCCTTTGCTATGCTTCTAGAAATGTTTTTGCAAGCATTTTATTCTGAATTTGTCACTTGAAGTGTCCAAACTAGGAGATATTTAAAATGGGTCCCCGAACTACAATAGAGCAAAGAGAGTTGGTTATTAACCACTTAAAGAACGGGCACTCGCAAAGAAAAATTGCAGAGATGGTGAATATCAATGCCTCTACAGTTCAAAAAATCATTGAACGTTTCGTTCATGAGAATCGGGTGCAAAATAAAGGCAGAAAGGCCCCGAACTCAATTTTCAACGAGAGTGACAAGCGACATATTGTTCGGAAAATAAAGGCCAATCCGCGACTCTCCGCTCCAAAACTTGCATCCGAAGTACAAGATGACCTAGGCAAGCATTGTAGCGTAGAAACTGTTCGCCGGGTACTGCGCGATCATGATTTTAATGGCCGAGTAGCACGAAAGAAACCCTTCATCAGTTTAAGGTACAGGCTATGTAGACTCAACTTCGCTAGAGAAAACGTTTCAAAAAAATTTTGAAAGATAATTTGTTGTTGTATCAGGATAATGACCCAAAACACAAAGAAGGTATAGTTCAGTCGTGGCTTATTTATAACTGCCCGCACGTGATGACTCCGCCAGCCCAGTCACCAGACTTGAATGTTATTGAAAATTTATGGTCGATATTGGAAAAAAACATTCGAAAACACAAAATTTCCAATAAAATCGACCTTAAAGTGGCACTGAAGACTGAATGGCACCAAATTTCACCAGAAGTTACCCAAAAATTGGTGGCATCGATGCAAAAGCGCCTTAAATCAGTTCTTAATAATAAAGGCTATCATACAAAATATTTAAAATAATAATATTCCCATAATAAGTAAATTTATCCAAATCCTAACTACCTGCATAAAATAAGCTGTGATCTAAAATGTTCAGTATTTTTTGTTGTTTTTTAATTTTTAAGGTATATAGAAACTATATATTATCAATAAATGATGTTCCTTATTAAACTAGACAAATTACTCTTTAAAATGGTACCAAAATGCTTATTTAATTCCTAATAGTTTTGTTGCTACATAACTCTTATGTCGTGAGTATGCACTGCATAAAATAAGCTGTGACCCACTGTACATCCTCAGGAAGAGATAAAGGAGGGGACCAAGACACATTAGAAATAAGGTAGTCATTACCAAATACAAGGTCAAGTGTTCTATTCAAATGATAAGAAATTGAATTGATTTGAAACAACGAAAGATCAAGCATGCAGTCTATAAAATCATGCTGTGCTGAAGGCACTAGATAATTTTCGGCAGTGAATAATGACCAAAGAGATGTTCGGCAAATTAAAATCAATGAAACAGGTCGAGGAATGGGTCAAGCAAGGAATCGTACGCAAGTCTTCTTCAAATGTTGCGAGTAGAGTTGTCGTCGTCGAAAAGAAAGATGGTTCAGTTCGAGTTTGCATAGACAACAGAAAGTTAAACAGTATGGTGTTGGTGGATTGTTTCCCTGTGCCAAACATGGATGAGATATTGGAGAAGCTGCAGAGAGCTAAGTGGTTCACCATAATGGACCTCGAAAATGGGTTTTTCTTGTACCCATTGAAGAGCAGAGCAAGTCGTATACAGCCTTTTTCACAAAAGAAGCTCTTTTCGAGTTTAATAAAGCCCCTTTCGGTTTCAAAAACACGCCAGCCGCGTTCATTCGGTTCGTTAACTATATATTTCAGGAATTGATCAACGCTGATGTGATGCAGCTTTATATGGACGACATAATTGAAACAAAGTTGGTTCTGGAGACAGCTGCGCAATTTGCTCTTAAGATTAAATGGAAAAAATTTAGCTTTTTGCAACCACGCATAAGCTTTCTTGGCCATATTATCGAGGATGGTCGAATCTGGCCTGGCAAAGAGAAGACAGACATTAAAGCAGTACAAGCTTTTCTGGAGCTCAAAATTCATTCCTGGGTACGCACAAGTTGCCCGGCCACTCACGAATCTACTGAGAAAAGAAGCCGTGTTCAACATTGGCGAGGAAGAGCAACAGTGGTTACAAAGATTAAACAAGATGTTCTAGTCGGGAGCTCCCGACTAGAGAATACCCTGAACCCTCTTATTCCAACACCAAATTTTATTTTATTTTTTTTTATTTCGATATTTATTTATTAATGGTCGCCAAAACACGTGTGATTCCTAATTATTTAATACAATTTACAAATATTATAAAATTTAATGCTAAAAGCCTAGTTAAAGTACACAATTCTCTAATAGCAGTCCGGCCAGCTGCGCCCCTATTCACAGCTAATTATGTCAGTGACGCTATTAGAGCCTACAGCTAAGAAGAAGGGTGTTAGGAGAGAAAATAGTGTTCTTTAGTTAAAATTAAAAATAATCATAATTTACTATATAAATTAAGAAAATACAATAAATTGGGAAAAATAAAGAGAGAAGTTATTAAAAAAGTAAAATAATTAAACAAGATGTTTAGAATGTTATGTAGATAGGATAGAGAGATAGTAATGGGAAATCACCGACCCGGTGGGGGAAAATTTATAGCCTGTCCGGCAAGCTATGCCCCTGCTCATAGCTGGGAATGGTCAGTGACTTCCCGAAGGTATCCTGAAAGCAACGATTTTATTAGGGGTAGAGAAAGTTCGGTAGAGAAAACGTGATGCAAACTATTGTAATTTTTACGTAGCACGCGAAAAGGATTGTGCATAGCGCAGTCTGTTTTGCACGTAGACAGGAATAAGGGGCGGTAATTTCTGGTTGGTCTAGACGGAACAGGGAATTGAAGACGCCCTAGCAGAAAAGGAGAATCTATATCGCCAATAATCAACTTATGTAGAAGGACAACACCAAGAATTGTCCTACGGTTGGTTAACGACGGAAGGTTAAGAAGAAGCAGCCTGCTGGAGTAGGATGGCAACCGAAGATTGGGGTCCCAATATAAACCGCGTAAGGCAAAAAGCAGAAATTGCTTCTGAACAGATTCAATACGATCCTGGCTATTGTGATACTGCGGAGACCAGATGCAAGAGCAGTATTCAAGGATAGGGCGAACAAGAGAGATGTACAGAAGTTTCGTTATAAAAGGATCGATAAACTCTTTAGACCATCGTTTAATGAATCTTTTGCCTCATTAACGATGGTATCTATTTGCAGATTGAAGCTGAGATTAGAATCAAAAAGAACGCCTAGATCCTTAACTGTTAGTATACGTTGCAATGGAGTATTGTCAATTGTATAGCTGACAAGATAAGGTGTAGTGCGATTGAAGCTCATAAACATACACTTTGAACAATTTAGATGCAATTGATTGATGACTACATTGAGGAGCACCAGAAGTAACGTGAACCTGTTTAGAGGTAGTCAGCCTCGGTTTAACTCTTTGGGTCCTGCCTTTTAAAAGCAAAAGAGACGGAGGGAAACCTATTCGGTCAAGTTTAAAAAGTAAAATATCGTGGTGCACAGAGTCAAACGCCTTATTGAAGTCAGTGTAAATGACATCAGTTTGCATTTTCGAAAGGAAAGCATCATTCACCAAGGAAGTAAACTCTAGTAGATTGGTCGTAGTTGACCGATTCTTTACGAATCCATGTTGAACAGGGGGGAAACAACTGATTTGCAGAAATGCTGCAAATTTGAAGTGATTATTTTTTCAAATAATTTAGGAATAGCGGACAGTTTTGTAATGCCCCTGTAAATTTGTATATCAGACATTCCACCTTTCTAGTGGAGAGGAATGATATAAGATTCTTTCCAAAGAGATGGAAAGACAGAAGATTCAAGGGATAGATTAAAAAAGCTTAAGCAATGGATAAATAAGGGAAGAACTACACTCCTTGAGTAGACAACTAGGAATATTGTCAGGCCCAGGAGAGTAAGAAGATTTTAAAGAATGTATAGCTAAAAGCAGAGAGGAATGGGAAATAATAGGAGGAGGTATAGAACTAGAGGAAGTAATAGTATAAGGGTAAGAATTATTATTAGTACAGACTGAAGAGTAAGTTGATTGGAAAAAATTAGCAAAGAGGTTAGCAGAATCGGAATCATTGCTAGCTTTATCCATCCCGAGAGAAAAAGAAGATGGCAAACTTGACGATTTCCGCTTCAAGTTTACAAAATTTTCTCGGATTTTGGGCAAATTGCCTTTTACAACGAATTAGATAATTCTCATTGCATTGAGAATTTCGAAGAAAGAAGTTCGACTTGGCTATGGAATATTTAGCCAACTCTGTAAACGAACCAGACTTATTAAACTTTTTAAAATTTTATTGACTTGGGAATACACATATCTTAGAGGGAGGTTACGGTGTGATAAAAAAAATTAATAGCAGTATTCTTATCAACCGAGTCATATAAGAAAGACCAATCGGTGGCATAAATAAGCTGATTAAGCAATGAATAATTTCCTTTGCGAAAGCAGCGGCGGGGCTTATTGGCTGATGAGCACGAAATGAGAGGATTACACATTGCAACCTCTAAAGTAGGATGATATACATCCTCAGGAAGAGATAAAGGAGGGGACCTAGACACAGTAGAAATAAGGTAGTCGTTTACAAATACAAGGTCAAGTGTTCTATTCAAATGATTAGAAATTGAATTGATTTGAAACAACGAAAGATCAAGCATGCAGTCTATAAAATCATGCTGTGCTGAGGGCACTAGATAATTTTCGGCAGTGAACAATGACCAAGAGATGTTCGGCAAATTAAAATCACCCAACACCATAAATAGGTCATTATCACGCACGTGTGAAGAAACTTCCTTAATACATGTAATATGTTTCATATAAACTTGAATATCAGAAGATGGAGGAAGCTAAGAGCATGTATAATATATATTTTCCGTGTAGGAAAAGACACCATGACTGAGACAATCTCAGCGTCAGTAGGCGTACTAAAACAGAAAAGTTCAATAAAATTATTCGAAAAAACCTCAAAATCAGATATGGTTAAATTTATCCATGTTTCTGAAAATGCGATTACATCCGAATCGAAGGAAGTGCTGGCCAGGAAAAGATTTTTAAGCTTGGAAACGAGACCTCTGACATTCTGATAATGAATAGAGAATTGGTCAGAAGGCGAAGTTAGTTTTTTGGGGCAGAAATGGTACCCGGTATCGAAGGGACTGGAAGGATGACAGGCTGGTTACGCTTTTTTGGCTTGAACTCGTGAACAATCATGTGTGGAGGCCAAAATTTGGGATCACAAATGATTGGGAACATATCATGTGAAACATTTATTTTTAATGATGATATTTCACGAGTGGAGAAATTAAATTTAGTAGTTGACACACTAGCAGAAGATTTGCTAGGAATATAGGCTGCCAATGACTCAGAAGTGGTGTCAGACGAAAGTCCAGACACAAAAACTTGCCTACGAGGGGCAACCACAGTTAAGGTAGGAGCTGATGGGGCAACAGGTTATTATTGATTGTTTTTAACAATCTGGGCAAGATTGCCCGCAGGTCTACCTTTGCGGTCAGGAGCTGACGGGGTAGAGGCAGTTTGGCTAACTGGGACAGGTTTAGGTACGGGGACTAATGGGAATATTACTGGGGATAAAACGGGGGTAGTGTTTGGGTAGTCGCTTGGAGAAGGCGATAAGAACAACATTGGAGATAAATTCAAGTTGCTAGGCAGGGACAAAAGAGGCGTAGGTGTCTGAACAGACGGAGAGGGCAACTGCAAAAACCGGCGATTGGTTGGAGACTCGAATTTATATTTGGCAAGCAACTCAAAACTCGAGTCAAATTTACTCGAGAGCTGCTTAGCCACATTATTCAATTTTAAGAATTGATTGCTCACAGAATTATACATTCTGGAGAAATCAATTTGCTTGTCGATGCATTCTGGGCACGACCAACGCAAGCCACCGCAGCCCTTCTTGGCAACTGCAGCGATCTTGTTGCAATCACGCTCAGTGAGACCTGCACATTTAGCATGCATCATATTCTCACACAGCCAGCAATTAACAAATTGCAGGAGATCAGAATCATCAGCCTGCTTGAACGTGCAAGGTTTCTTACAGCACGACATAATTATTACAATTATGCAAGTTGCGAGAGCGCAGAGCAAAACGAAAACGGTGCACAAGAATAGAGCAAGTAAACACTCGAAAAATAACTATTCGTACAGAAACAAATTGTTTGAAGCGAAAAGCAACAACAAAAATTTGCGAGAGCGCGATGCACAAGCAGAAATATGCAGCAGCGAACACACGCACAAACAAGTGTATGCACAGGGGAGCGACAAAGCAAAAGAGTCAAAATAGGCAATAACAAAAATACGGAACTGACGCCGCGTTCAATAAATGCAATTATTAACAGGCTTACGCTGCGACAACAGAATAACACTTTGCACAATTATAAAGCTTTTTATATAAAGCACAAAAAAGGCCAAATTAAGATATAAAAAGCAGGATTAAAGCCCGAAAATACATAAAAATCTTGGAGCACAAGTAAAACACGTCAATCACTCTCAACTGAGAATATATTAGCTTTACTATGCTACTCATATATATGCGAAATCCTATTAGGATCGGACCACTATATCATATAGCTGCCATAGGATGCTCCTCATATATATGCAAATTCTATTAGGATCGGACCATTATACAATAAAGCTGCCATAGGAACGATCAGTCAAAAATTAAGTTGTTGTATGAAAAAACAGTTTGTTTATCATGATATTTTGACCAAACTTGGCATTTATTAGTTTTACTATGCTCCTCATATATATGCAATATCCTATTAGGATCGGACCACTATATCAGATAGCTGCCATAGGAACGATCGGTCGAAAATTAGGTTGTTGTATGAAAAACATTTTGTTTATCAAGATATCTTGACCAAACTCGACATTTTTTAGTTCTAGTATGCTCCTCATATATATGCGAAATCCTATTAAGATCGGACCACTATATCATATAGCTGCCATTGGAACGATCAGTCAAAAATTAAGTTGTTGTATGAAAAAACAGTTTGTTTATCAAGATATCTTGACCAAACTCGGCATTTTTTAGATTTACTATGCTCCTCATATATATGCGAAACCCTATTAAGATCGGACCACTATATCATATAGCTGCCATAGGAACGATCGATCGAAAATTAAGTTTTTTATGGAACATTTTGTTGTTTTTCAAGATATTTCGGTTAAACACGGCATTTTCACTATGCTCCCTTCATTTGTTTGCAAAATCTTATTTACATCGGACTACTATATCATATATCTGCCATAGTAACGATCGGTCGAAAACTAGGGTTTTGATTAAAAGCCTTTTTATACCCTTGCAGAGGGTATTATAATCTTGTCGTGAAATGTGTAACGCATAGAAGGAGACATCTCCGACCCCATAAAGTATATATATTCTTGATCAGCATCAACAGCCGAGTCGATATAGCCATGTCCGTCTGTCCGTCTGACCGTCTGTCCGTCTGTCTGTTTCTATGCGAACTAGTCCCTCAGTTTTAAAGCTATCTTAATGAAACTTTGCAGAAGTCCCTATTTCTGTTGCACGCAGCACATATGTCAAAACCAGCTGGATCGGACCACTATATCATATAGCTGCCATAGGAACGATCGGTCGAAAATTAAGTTTTTGTATGAAAAAACCTTTTGTTTATCAAGATATCTTGACCAAACTCGACATTTATTAGTTTTACTATGCTCCTCATATATATGCAAAATCCTATTAAGATCGGACCACTATATCATATAGCTGCCATAGGAACGATCGGTCGAAAATTAAGTTTTTGTATGAAAAAACCTTTTGTTTATCAAGATATCTTGACCAAACTCGACATTTATTAGTTTTACTATGCTCCTCATATATAGGCGAAATCCTATTAAGATCGGACCACTATATCATATAGCTGCCATAGGAACGATTTGTCGAAAAGTAGGATCTTGTATGAAAAAAATTTTGTTTTTCAAGATATCTTGACCAAACTCGGCATTTATTAGTTTAACTATGCTCCTCATATATATGCAAAATCCTATTAAGATCGGACCACTATATCATATAGCTGCCATAGGAACGATCGGTCGAAAATTAATTTAGTATGGAGAATTTTTGTTTTTCATGATTTTTCGATTAAACACGGCATTTAAAGATTTCACTATGCTCCCTTCATTTTTGCAAAATCTTATTTACATCGGTTTTTGATTAATATATTTTTTGTTTATCAATATACCTTGACCAAACTCGGCCTTAACCATTTTCTCGGCATTAAAAGGTTGGGTCTGCAAGGGTATTAGATCTTCGGCATGCCGAAGATAGCCCTTCTTTCTCGTTTGTTTATCAAGATACCTTGACCAATCTCGGCATTAACCATTTTCTCAGCATTAAAAGGTTGGGTCTGCAAGGGTATTAGATCTTCGGCGTGCCGAAGATAGCCTTTTTTTTCTCCTTTTATACCTATCGCCACCTCCCCACTACCACCGCAGAGCCATAAATCAAGTTAATAACCCAACGTGTATTGTCAACCAATTTAAGCCACAACTTAAATGCAATTGACTTTTTGAGAATACACATATATTCTATTGTACAATAAGATATACTGTAGAAAATTTCATTAAAATCGGTTTTGTTATGTTTTTCGGTATTTTGCGCACGTGTTGCGACGCAATTTTCAAGAATGATACATGTACGTACACTGTACATTGTACACACACATTCCTGCGCGTCTGCTTCGAATTCTGTCTTCACTGCGATTGTTTTCTGTGTTGCTATTTTAATTGGTTTATTTCTCCATAATACTCAATTATTAGTGTGGATGTTGAGTAGAGGAAGTGGCGAGTGGTGCGGTCTGTCGCGAGTTCGAGCCCTACCGAGGATAGTAAATATGCGGTCAGTCGCGAGTTCATCAAACCCTGCCAATGGAACTTTATTTAAATTAGTGCAAAATTGTATTCAATCCTTATGAACTGTTTGTTTCTTATTTTTATTGTTTGAGATAACTATGTTGTCTCTTGCTCCTTTTTCTGCTACAGTATACGAACCTGTATATTTAAAATCTAATTTATGTCCTGATTTGTTTCTTAAAAAGACCTTATCCCCTATTGATATTCCTATGTCATTTACTTTTAAGTGGTATAACTGTTTATTCTTCCTTTTATTTTCTTCGAGCATAACTCTTGCTCGTTCATTTGCTTCTTCTAATCTACATTTACTTTCTTTAGCATAGTCTTCTATATTGTATAATGGACTTATATTACTTACTGAATTAAAATACGATGGCAAATTACTTTGTTTGCCGAAAATTAACTATGGACAGTAGTTATGTGGCATAGAGGGGGTCGTGTTGAAACAGTAAACAAAATATTGGAGCCATACATCCCAATCAGTTTTATCAACTGATATATAAGAACGTATGTACTCGATGAAAGTTCTAGGACTTCTTTCTACTGTTCCAACTGTCTGGTCTATCTTTAAGTATTTGCACAGGTCATTAATAATAGAATTTTTATATTCAGTTCCCATGTCCGAAATGAACTTCAGTATAAAAGATTCAAATATTGCTTTTGCAACTGTGTTCGCGGATTTGGTTGGTACTGGAATAGCTACAAGATATTTTGTTAAATCGCATATCAATGTAAAGGCATATTCGTTACCCTTTTCATATTTTGGTAGTGGACCTATAGTATCCACTATCACTCTGTCGAACGCATTTATCGGCATTTCTGTAATGGTCAGATGTGTTTTTGTGTGGATGTTTGTTTTTTACTTTTGGCATTTAGGGCATCGACGTATGTACTATTTTATATGACATGTCTTTTTATTTTAGCTAGTGCTCTTGAAATCCCAGTATGACCTCCGTGTAAGGGGTCGTTATGATATGTAAACAGTATCGCTTCTTGATCTTTTTCATTTTTTATTGTGATCACCGGCTTGAATAGCGCTACTCGTAATGATTTTAATGTTGCCCATAATTTTAAAAGATTCAATTGAAATTAATTCAAATATCTTTTCGCTCGGTGCCAGTTTGAGTTTGCTGATTGTATACCGGCTTCTTTTTCAAGCCTTTGGAAAAACTGACCTAAGTCAAATGTTCCATTGGTGTACAGATCGCTAACATCAATTCTTGCTATAATTTTTTTCCATGTTTAAAGAAACATATATTATTTAATATCAGCAAGGCCACTACTTTTCGTTACAAATGACTTCATATACGTTGGGTTTTGAAGAATTGTCAAGAGTTTGCATTGGCAAATCTACTTGATCTTTTCTTGCGCAGGAGTTTTTCTGTTTACTTTGGTGCCTGGTAGTGACTTTCAGGACATCAACTTGTAAGTCTTTAAGTTCTTAAATGGTTATTCTTGATAACGCATCCGCTACATGATTATCCTTACCCTTAAGCTACTCTACTGTAAATTCATATTCTTCTAGTTCTAATCTCATTCGTGTTAGTTTTGAGCTTGGGTTTACAATTGAGAATAAATAAGTTAACGGTCTGTGATCTGTTTTTACTATGAAATGTTTGCCATAAATGTATGGAATGTTTTATCGCCCAGTGGATTGCTGCTAACTCTTGCTCTGTTATTCATTTTGCGCTCTCGCCTTTTGTGAAGGTTCTTGAGTCGTATGCTACTGGTGGATGTGTACCATTGTGTTCTTGTGTAAGAACTGCCCCGCACGCTTGTTTACTTGCGTCGGTAGTAATGCAAAATTCTTTGCTGAAATCGGGGTATTGTAGCAATGATGGCTCAATTAATTCTCTTTTTAGATATTCAAAAGCTGACTGACATTCAGGTGTTCATTCGAATTTTACATTCTGTTGGATTCTGCAGCAGCCGCGTCAAATCAGCATAAGCAAACACTCATGTAAACATAAGAAGAGGTCGTAATCTTAGTCTAGTGAAACAGCTGTTTATTATAAACAAGGTTGGCAAGCCTCTCTTGCACTTGACGACCGACTGGACGTTATTGATCGAGGCGAAGCGAAGAACTTTTCTAAGCCACACCCAAATGACCTTATAATTTATATAAATTCGCCGAATAAACTGAATTATAACGTCCTGTTGTGAAAAGCCAAAAATTTACTTATTTCTTGACTTAGGTTCTAAACAGTTGCTAAAAAACATTAGTAATTCAACATTTGGAGGCCCCGGAGAGATATAACATTGCAGTGCACATAAGCAAAATAAATCTATTGAAAAATTACTACATAAGTACATACATATGTATCTGAGGATAAAATTAACAACTCTTGTGCTGTCGACTTAGAAGTGCGCCTATTGCTAATTAAACAAACTAAGTCTGCCTTTAATGCCGCGCATAACTCGCTAGAGGAGTTTAATTCTCGATGAAATTAGACGAGTTGATTGCCATGGTTGAAGCTCGCGTTCGCGTAAATATTTAGCGTCGTCAATCTAACGGCCCGCCCCACTCAACCTTTATTCGTCATGAGCATTTGCCAAACCAAACTTTGATCTTGGCCAACAGAACGCGCCTGCCCCAACTGAAATTACCAACGTTTTCCGGTGATTATACCCAATATTCGGACTTCATCGCGATGTTTGAGTTGAGCGAAGTTGTGGGATGACATCAAGGAGATTCATTCCTATGGAAATGTGAAAAATCCAGCTCCGTTGCATCTCTTGCACCATTTCTGGATGAAGGTGACCCCTCCGTTTGGGTGGCCGGGCTTAGCAATTCGTCCCTGGACTATGATGCGCAACATAACATTATACTGTCTCGGCGTCATGCAATCACCTTAGCTGTCATCGTTCAGTTTCATGAGAGGAATCTACACCCTGGTCCCCGTGCACTTCTAGCCAAGATTCGACATAAATATTGGCCGATTGGTGGATTAAGAACAGTCTCCAAAGCAGTCAGTAGATGTGTGAGGTGCTTCAGAGCGAGGCCTATTTTCGTCGAGCCTGTGATGTTGTTGAGCGAGGCGAAGCGAAGAACTTTTTCTTGAGCCACACCCAAATAACCTTGTAATTTATATAAATTCGCCGAATAAACTGAATTATTACGTGTTGTTGTGAAAAGCTAAAAATTTACTTATTTCTTGGCTTAGGTTCTAAACAGTTGCTAAAAAACATTAGTAACTCAACACATTCTTTTTGCATAAACGTGTTATGTGGCGAGAATAATCCGAGAAGTTTTTAATGAAACGTCTGTAATAATTGCAAAATTCAACAAATCTTCTAGCTCTATCTGAGTCCGTTGGGACTGGATATTTATCAATGACATCGTATTTTTTGTGATCTGGTAAGATACCCTTGTCATTGCACTTGTGACCTAGAAAAGTTACTTCGTGCATGAAAAATGAGCATTTCTCTGGATGTAGCTTAAGGTTGTATATCCGACACACCTCAAAAACATTAGGTTAGGGTTTTAATTATGTGTTTTTCGGAACAACCCAAAACTATCAGGTCATCCATATATAGGAAAGCTTAAGAAGGGTCAAGACCTGAAAATGCTATTGTCATCATTCTTTGTAATGAGTTTGGCGCTATTTTTAATCCGTATGGTAATCGCGTGAAACGATAAGAGCCATTGTTCGTGGAAAAAGACGTTTTATTTCAAGAATCTTTTTGAAGTTCAATCTGGTGGAATCCAGACATTAGGTCGAGCCATGAAAAATATTTTGCTCGCCCTAGTTGATCAAGAATATCTTCTATTCTTGGAAGTAGGAACTTATCCACTAGTAATTTTTTATTAATCTGACGATAATCTTATTCTAGTCGCTATCTTTTGTCAGTCGAACCTGGTAAAGGTTTCTTAGGTATCAGCAAGAGTGGGCTGTTATATTCAGATACAGATGGTTCAACGATTTTTTCTTCTATTAATTTATCTACTTGAGATTTAATTTCATCTTTATGTGTATTTGGAATTCTATAATCTTTTATGTATACCGGATCCTCGTCTTTTAATCTCAACTTTTGTTTATAAAAGTTATTTGTAGAGATTGTTTCTGATTCTAGTCCGAAAAAGTCACTATAATTTATTTTATTTATTAAATAGTTTAGCAAGTTGTTGGGGCAAATTTTTATTTAATTTTTCTAATATTTGATTTTGTCTTTCTACATTAGGTGGGTGTAGAATCTTGTATTTACTGAGAGGTTCATAGGACATATTTTTAAAGTCTACTATTTCATTGGTATTTGTGGTGTTTAATAGTCGGATGTAAATGTTTGTTGAATCTGTAATACACGCTCCAATAAATAAACAATTTTTTATTTTTGATTTGGTACGAAAACTTGTTGATCAATTGATTTCATTTTAATTTGTCTAATTACTTCGGATCGGGCTAGCACTAGAGTGGAATTGGTTCCGTATGCGTGATTGGTATTTGGATGTGCGTTTCAAAATATGTGGGTCTGACTATTAACCAACCAATTTTGTGGTGCTTGTAAATCTAACAGACATTTGTATTTCGTGAGGAAATCCATACCGATAATCCCATCACATGGTATTGGAAATTTGCACGATATGAAAGTTATGAGGTATAATGTAGTTGTCCGACCTAATTTCGAAATAGGCAAGTCCAATAGAACTTATAGTACCTTAGCCAATTCCCGTTATTTGTGTACTGCAGTATTGGTCTATGTTGTTATAAGTATCTGAACTTGATTTTAAAATGGAAATATCTGCGCCTGTATCGATAAAAGAGTAAGCTTGCTGCCTGTATTTTCGTTTTTAACGGTTATAAATATACTTTTGCTGAGATTGAAAATGTGAATTTTGATTTTTTAATTTCTTTATCTTAAGGGTGCATCCTGGTTTGCCAAGTTACTTTGGGCTACTCTAATATTGTTGTTGTTATTGTTGTGGCATCGATTCGAGTTGCCACGGCCTCTATGGTTTCCTCTATATTGGCCTCGTCCTCTATTGTTATTATTGTAGCCGCCTCTGTTGTATGGTCGGCCTCTATAATTACCTCTGCCGCGGTTTCCACCATGAGGAGAGTAATTTTGGTAATAAAGGACAGTATTAGTTTGTCCGGTTGCTTCTATGCAACTATCGACAAATTTTGACGTCATCATTCATGTTATGGAATGTGCCTGCCTGTATGATAAGTCCTAGCGCAGTTCTTGGTCATGGCTTTTACAGCGGGGCTGTGTTATATTTGGTGGCTAAATCTGAATTTAAGCCATCATTAATATAAGCACCTGCCAGAGCTTTTGCCAGTTGCTCAACTTCTTGTGTATAAATGTTGGAAGTTTTACTCTTTTGCTGTAGGTTTTGGAGTTTAGCTGATAGTACTTCAACTACATTCTCCTTATACCGTTCTTGATAATTTTGATATTATTTCGGCGATTGTTTTTTCATCGCTTATCAAGTTTCGTGCATGGCCTTTAATTTTGCCTTACAAGACTGACAGCTGTTGCTTCATGATCTTCTTTTAGTGAGTCTATAAGACTCAAAGCATCTTTGAAGCTTTGTAAGTTTTCTGCCTTTCCATCAAACTCTGGTAAGAGCGATGAGGCTAGTTTGAGAAAACTTATAGCTGTTTCATTGTGTTGTCAATTGATTTGGTATTTATTTGAGAATCTGATGGTTTAGTATCAGCTGGCAATGAAAGTTGTTTCGAATGTCGTCGAATGACGCTGAAGTGTTAAGAGAATTTGGAAGGAATATTGTTATATTATGCCTCTCCGAAATTCGTCTAATGTTTTCTTTAACGTGCTTAATACATCAACTGTCTGTTTTAAATGCAAATCTTTTAGTTTAGTTGCATTGTCACTGATATTGTAGGAATCTACAAGAATTTTAACGTGTTTTAACTTTGTCTCGTTTAAGACAGGTGCGCTTTTTACTATTAAACTTCTCACGTTGGTCCCTTAGAATGGTAACGATTGACGTCCATTCCATTTATAGACATGTTTAAGTTATCTGTGCAAACGCACCATTAATATCGTTGCTGGTCCCAAAATTGGGTATGCTTCAGTAACTAATTTTACTGAGACATATGGCAACGTACTTTGTATGATTCCCTTTTCTATTTTTGAACAATGTATCAATGGACCCATAGGAGCATTTTGTGCGTGTTTAGTGCGCGAGTACGAAAATCTGAATCATCTCTATATGTGAGCCAATATTGAGTCTATATCTGACATGGTATTCAATCTGTTTATTGTTTATTATTTATTATTTGCCTATCTATTCTGTTTAGCATAGCCAATTCCATCAAAATACATTTTATATTACTAAAATGGGTTTCTATTTATAGAAATAATTGCGGCTCTTTAATAATTATAGCATTTTTTTTAAACATTTTAATCATTTTTAATTATTTATTTAATCACTTTTAATTATAATTGGTTTTTTTTTTTTTATTAATTTTCTTTAGATTTCTAGACTTTATCCAGATCATTAGCCTTCCTTAGATATTTACTTTTGAGGCATTTATTGTGCAATTGATATAATTTGAAAAACAAATTAGAGCACATAATCACAACAATTTTTATACTATTATACGA
The DNA here is from genome assembly GCA_018903485.1 of Drosophila littoralis. Taxonomy (NCBI): domain Eukaryota; kingdom Metazoa; phylum Arthropoda; class Insecta; order Diptera; family Drosophilidae; genus Drosophila; species Drosophila littoralis. Next base: position 540,908 of record JAEIGF010000633.1, read on the forward strand.
CAGTTACTTATACTATTGTCGATCATGAACAAAAATTGTTCTTTTTAGTTAAATGTAATAATTCTTTTTTTTTGATTGATAATCAAAATTTAACATATTTGATTTTGATTGTTTTACAATTATTCTTTTCATACCTAGTGTTTCGAATGGGTGGACAGGCCAAACGTGTTGCCGGCCGACTCAATTGTCGTCGGGCATTATACAATTTTTAAAATGTAGCTATAATTATTTTATATATTATGTTGGGCGCTCTTGGTAGCGCTGCCGGTCATCTCGTTATTGGATGCTCTTCCTGCTATTCCCTCGTTGGCATAAGCGGCGGTCTGCCTCTCATGCAACTCGTCTTGGTTGATTTGTATTTCCTCGTAGGCATAAGGGGCGGTCTGCCTCTCATGCGTTGGTTGACTCTGCTAGTGTCGTTGCTTCCTTAATACGGCAGGTGCCCTCGCAATGGGGGCAGAGGGACCCTCGCAATCTGGTGGGCATCGGCGTGGGCGTGCTGGTATCTTTCTTGGCGGTGGACGTTGATTTTTTGTTAGTTTTTATTTCTTTAATTTCTGAGGTACAGGGCTCGCTCTTTGACTTTAATAATAACTCAAGATGTTCGAGTTCGTCATTTAGTTTGACTGCAGTGTCCCATGGGAGGGGATTTTTGCATTTGTATAGGAGTCTTACTATTTCATACTTTCTACGTCTGATTCGCTCCTTAATGCCACCGCGGCTGGGCTTAGTTTTTGCCCCTAGAGCTCATGCCCTGTACTCATTCAGTATTTATTTGGTTTTTCGGTCCTCCAGTTCCAGCTCCAGCTCCAGCTCCAGGTTGATCCCACTCGTCTTCTCTACTTCAGGCAGGTTATAGCTACTTCTTGTTGATTGTTTTGATTTATAACACATGGGTTGTTTTTGGCAGAAGCACGTCAGTGCCGTTCTGCGTGGTTCTTTTGAATGTCTTTTTTTCCGTTTTAAGATTCATGCTTAACCTATGTGTACATGAATATACTTATGCTGTTATTGGTTAACAGCTACAAAGAGAGAGAGGGATAGAGTGTGTAGCTTGCATATGCCTGTGTTAGGGATCATATATATTGCTCATGAAATGCGCTCAGACGGAGCGTGGGATATGCAGCGTAAACATAAACGGGCAGCTAGAAGGCTTGTGAACGGCGCTGCGTAGTACGAGCCGGAAACAATACATAAAGTGGATCTGGGTTTGCATAATGTATTATTGTTATTGTATGCAACAAAGTGTCGCATACTTTATATTTGAATAGGCATGTATACACTACACCTCGTCTGATCGGCAGTACTCCCCAGTTGTAGTTCTGATCGGCACATGCTACAGTGGCTGGCGGTTAAGAGGCCTAGGAGCCTTCCATAGAGAGTACCCAGAATGAATTGTGTAATCCATGGCTGCGAGCTTTTGCTCGAAGTGTTTAACCCTCTGGAGCTTGACCGCTTCTTTTAGTTGGCGGCACGTGCGTTGCCACAGTGCATTGTCTTCGGGCTGGCGGGAGCGAATGGAACACCTGCGCTGCCTTCTCAGGTCTCTGATCCCTCTATTATGACAATTGATAGTGAAACTACGTGGAGTTGTGATGCCAGGGCTGCTTGCTGTTTGTGTTTGGTTAAAAGATCCACAGCGGCCGTGGGCTGTGTACTAATTTCCACCATCAAAGCCAAGTGGTCGCAGGTCCCAGGAGTCTGAAATCCTTGTTATCCCAGCAGATATTTCTTGATACAGGGCAAAGTCTAGGCAGGACTGGGTTCCTCTACGGCCATTGGGTTACCCAGTTGGTGAAGCTGTCGCTATGACTTTAACCCCACAGGAAGCCTGACATCTAGAAAGTAGTGCGCTTTTGGAGCTTATTGTCCGGTCACCCCACAGCCAGTGCCGCGCATTCCAATCGTCACCAATAAGTGCTTTGAGTCCCACGGAGTTTATTTATTTATTTATTTATTAATGGTTGACAAAACGAGTGTCTTCCTCATTATACATACAATACATAATGGAATTATATGCTAAAAAGCCTAGTTAGATAACACAGTTCTCTAAATAGCATCACCGACCGATGGAGGTGTTTTAGTTGCCAGTCCGGCCAGCTGTGCCCCTTTTCACAGCTAAATTTGTCAGTGACGCTATTAGAGCCTACATCTAAGCAGAAGGGAGTAAGTAGGAAAAAAGTGTTCTTAAGTAAAATTAAAGATAATCTTAGTTTGCTATATTAATTAATAAAATACAATAAATAAGAAAAAGGAAAGTAAGAAGATTGTTAATAAAGTAAAAGAAATTTAAGGTAGATGTATAGAGTGTTAAGTAGATAGGACAGAAAGAAAAGTAATGGGAAATCACCGACCCGGTGGGGGAAAATTTACAGCCTGTCCGGCAAGCTATGCCCCTGCTCATAGCTGGGAATGGTCAGTGACTTCCCGAAGGTATCCTGAAAGCAACGATTTTATTAGGGGTAGAGAAAGTTCTATAGGAAAAACGTGATGCAAACTATTATAATTTTTACATAGCACGCGAAAAGGATTGTGCATAGCGTAGTCTGTTGTGCACGTAGACAGGAATAAGGGGCGGTAATTTCTGGTGGGTCTAGACGGAACAGGGAATTGGAGTTGAAATAACGTTGAAATCGTTAATTTCGGTTCAACCATTGGGCTGGATGCATACCGAGCCAAGCTCCAAGACTCTTAAGGCAGTATCCACACTGACCGTAGATAGCTGGAAGGAACTGTTGACAATTGAGACCAGCGGGTCGTGTTTTTAATTCATTTTAAACCAGAACAGCAACAACTCCTCCGACCCACGCTCGCTGAGGTGTATTGGAAGCATATACGTGGTAACCAAAGATCCTTGGCGAAGAATTGTGCAGGAGTCTTGTTTCGCTTAACAGGATCACATCATTTTTGTTGGTGTGAACGAAAAGCTCGACCTCCGGCGTTTTTCTGAAATGCCATTAGCATTCCAGATTAATATGCGTAAGGAGGCCATTTTGAGAGCAGAGCGGTGAGGATACTGAGGACCTATTTGGGGTCCCCAACATTTGAACCTGCATCTTAGCCAATCTGTCGATGGCTTTGGTCATATCTTTGACAGCGGATAGTAACTCTTCATTACTTCCGCTGGAAGCCTCTTGGCGTTGTTGTTGTAGCAGCATCTCTGCTGTAGCTGCTGTTCTAGTTGAAGCCGCTCTAGGCGAGCTTGCGCTGGGCCTAGGGGTAATGAAGGTTGTTTTGAGCCATTATTTCTGAGATTATATTCTTAAATTGTTTTTACTGTGCAATTCGTAGTAAATTTGTGATACAGCAGATTATCGCACATTACATCGATGGAAGCGCTTTCGGAGATGGGGATGGATGGCAAACGAATCGTGTTATAGAAAAAATGTAAAGAGACCAACTAGTTCTCTTGAACTCTAATGCTTTGCTAAGTTACATTAAGTTTTAACCAGATTAAATCAATTTCTGCTGAAGAACAAAATTTTTTTTATTATTTTTGTCATTATTCAATTCAGAACCTCATAATAATAATTTCTTTATCAAATATATTTTAATGGTTTCTTTTTTCTTATTTTATTATAATGAATTCAAAATTCCTAAACGAAATTTCCACATAAGTCCTCAAATCCCCACAAAAATAAATATTTGTAAAGACAGTTTTGGTGACCTTTCCATTTTCATACCCTAAACCCATTGAAAATGGGTAAAATGGGTATATTGTATTTTGCAAAATGAAATGTATGTAACAGGCAGATGGAAGCATCTCCGACCCCATAAAAGTATATATATTCTTGATCAACATCAATAGCCGGAGTCGATCTAGCCATGTCCGTCTGTCTGTCTGTCTGAGAGCTAGAAACTCTGAAATTTCAGCTGTAGGTCCTCCTAGTGCTGCGTAGATCGAATTTATCCGATAATCGATAACTAACTTCGTTTCCAAGCAATCGATAACAATCGATATCGACATCCTGTTTTTTGAGCAAATTGGGTAAATATAAAGAGCTAGTCACCAAAAGTGATGTGTTTATTCTAGAATAGTATATATATATCAAGTATCTTACATTTTATACCTATCGCCACCTCCCGCTTCTACCTCAAAGCTCAAAATTAAGTTAATAACCCAACTTGTATTGCTCATAAATTTAAGCTACAATTTAAATGCAGTTTACTTTTAGAGAATACACAAATATTCTATGGTACAATAAGATATACTGTAAGAGCTACGGAGTCACCAAACTAGACATGTTGCTTCTAGAATATTATATATGTCAATTATCTTTCTTGTTACAGCTATCACCACTTTCCCGCTACTACCTCATAGCTATAAATCAAGTAAATAAACCAATTTATGGTGCCCACCAATATAAGCCGCAATTCAATTGCAATTGACTTTTTGAGAATACACAAATATTTTATAGCACAATTAGATGTACTGTAGAAAATGTAATTAAGATCGGCTAAGAAGCACAAAAGCTATTGAAGAAAACATGTCTTGGCTTTCCTCGTAACAGCGTGGCAGCAAGCGCAAATTCCAAGAGTTTCTGTAAAATGTACACACACACAATCATGCCTGTCTGCTTTGAATTCTACCAACAGCATTGCAAATGCGATTATTTTTTTTTTCTGTGCTGCTAAGTATTTTAATTCGTTTTTCTCATAGAGACTCAATTATTGGTGTGACTGTTGAGTAGAGGCGGCGGCAAGTAGTGCGGTCTGTTGCGTGTTCGAACCCTACCGAAGAAACTAATTTTTTTTTTTTTGCAGGTGTGGCTGTTGAGTAGAGTCGGCAGCAAGTAATGCGGTCAGTTCATAATTCGAACCCTGCCAAGGGAACTTTTTTTTTAAATGTATCTTTTAATACTAAAAAAGAAGGCATAGCGTGGGCTGCATTTGGTGTTGGAATAAGATGGTTCAGGGTGTCCCCTGGTCGGGAGCTCCCGATGCTGTCGCATTGACAACAGCGTAAGAGCAACGACAACAGCTACTGTCCGAATATTAATTTAGTACAATATCTTTGACGCTGTCGATTTTTCCTAACCCCTCAATCTTTTTGCAGTCGAACTATTATTATATATTATATATAAATACCTACGAATAGATAGCTCAGCCATTTCCTAGTTAACTCACCCCAGTCGAAGTCATTGAGCCGGAATGACCACTTTGTATAACCACTTTGGATGGTCTTCTTTGAGGTGTTAAGTAAAACATTCGAGTCCTTTCTGGTCTAACAATGGCTGAATAGACCTAAAGGTGTCGTTATCGATAGCCTAAAGACGACTTACTCCACCAACTGATGTTCTGATTTCAACTTTATTGAGATCGTGAAGGTTTTAACACTGGGGGAGAGAGTGGTGGTGGTTTTGGAATTTTTCCCTAGGTTTCCTAGATTATTAT